>CABHPP010120068.1:0-30260 GCA_902168425.1 Peromyscus attwateri
GATGGATGGATGGATGGGTGGGTGGGTGGGTGGGTGGATGGATGGATTGCTAGGGAAGAGAGTATCCAGCATGGGAACTCACATCACTCATTCCTACCTTCCATCAGGATAAACTAGAGTAGGTTAAGGGCTAAAGCAGGGGCAAACTGTGGAGCACAAAATCCCAAGAGAGCCATCTCAAGAGCTGATGACAGCAGGAAGTGTCCAGCCAAGAGCCACCTCACATGCCAGCTACCAGCAGAGCCCATCATGCACCAAAGGAGCAAGCTGGTGGCTGCCTACATGCTGAAGAACATCAAAAGAAAAATGCCCTCACCCCTTCCCCAAAAAAAGTCCTGCTCCAGCCACAGCACCTGAAGCTCAACCATTAAAAAGCATTTCTTGAGGTTAAATTTCTTCTTTGATGGTTCGTTTTTCCCAGAAATTTCTTCCTTGAACACAAAGGCAACCAGAGATGAAGTCACCAACACCCTGATCACACCTCAGCGCCAGCAAATCCTTCCACCCACTGACAGGAGCCTGAAGTCCCCCAGCTTTTACAGGGAAGAGAAGAGAAGTACACAGATCTCTACAGCTCTGGTACTCCTAGGTAGGAACACTGGCCCATCCTCTGCTGGTCCCAGACACCCAACAGCATGGCCATAGCCATGGGGCACTCGCCCCCACCAAGCCAACTAACAGTCCCCTCTCCCACCTCCCCTCTCCCTGGCTAGCAGAGTTCTCTGTGAACAGGTTGGGGGTGGGGGGAATGAAAGGGGTGACAGAGCTACAGCTAAAGCCCAATTTTTGTTGACACTCAGAGTCTCTGACAGCTGTTAGAAGAAGAATGTGATTTTGAAATTTAAATAACACACTTCTGCATTCGGCTCAGGGAGACAACCTGAGGATAAGCAGTTTATCGCCTGAGCCACCATGAAGGGGGCAGGGAGGGGCTGTGCTCCTCCAGCTCCTCCAGCCCACCCACCTGCTTACATCCTCCATTCCATGGCTGTCTGACAGGAGTCTCTAGATCATACAGCCTGGCTTCTGGACAATAAAGCTGAACCTCCCATCACTCTGCACAGCCCAGGCTGTAAGGCCCATACCTGCCCCAGTGGGCCAGGGAGCTAGAACAGGCTGGCACAACGGGGGCTTCCCTAGACATACAGCAGAACTAAATTGGGTCCAACCTTCCCTCCAGAGCCACTAGGATGCTCTTCAAAGTGTACTGACTCTGGAGCCTAGGGATAAATCCTTTCTCAAAAGGAGAGTCCTACTCACCTCCCTAGAGACTGAGCCTTCTTCTTTGAGGTAACCAAGCAGCTACCTCAAAGTTCTGCTATGTCACAATGGTCAGTATTCAATGTTCCCTGTCTCACTAGGCTTGGAATACTTGGGGTCCTCTCATCACAAGCTTATCCAGGCTTCCCAGCCATGATGCTGTCAAAAAATGTTAGAGCTAGAAAGCTAGGCCCGTCAGTAAAGGCCTCACTATAAGATCATGAGGACCTGAGTTCAAACCACAGAATAGTTGTGAAAAATCCAGAACTGGTGGTACATACTTATAGTCCCAGCATGAGAAGAGGCAAAGACAGGAAGATCCCCAGGCTCACTGGCCACACAGCCTAACTACTCAACAAGTTCCTGGACAATGAGAGACTCTATCTCAAAAACAAGGTCACAGTACCTGTAGAACAACACCTGAGGTTGACCGTTGGCCTCTATACACAGGTATACACAAGTACATGTACACATGGACAACACACACACACACACACACACACACACACACACTTACACATATATGAACACACACACACACACACACACACACACACACACATATATATATATATAACATTTTATATATATAACAAAGAGAATTGTCATTCCCGAGTTCCCCCTGCTCATCTTCTAAGACTTCCCTGATATCTTAGGCAATGCTGATTCCTGCTTCCCCTGAAATCTTGGGGCAGCATTTGGTCTGAACCACATGAACAGTAAACCACCTATGGGGTATCCCAGCCAAGGTTCTGTATGTCCCCCTTTACAATGAGGATGGGGGTCTCACCTTGTCAGCAGTGGACTACCTGTGTCTCCCACATACACTCCACATGGACTGAATAAAATGGCGTTCATTCCATGGCCCACCTTGACCCCACCTTCTCTGTGAATATTTCTTGGGCCCTGCAAGGTATGCCTCATCTCTGCACCTCAGAACTCCTAAGATCCAGCACACGTGGAGCATCTCACAGTTGCTTGGAAACCTCAGTTACCTTTACCTGGGCAGGCCGAACACGCCTACTGAGTCATTCTCTCCCTCCAGTCCCAGACAGTAACCCCAGTGGTCACCATCCACCTGTGTGCCATATACCACATGAGGAGCTGTCCTTATGTCATCACCAGACACAGGTCAGCTGACCTGCTCTGTCTACAGATAAGAAAAATGAGGTTCAGGAGAACCGAGTGGCCCAAAGGTCACACAGTGAATAGAGCAAGGCCAGAATTCAATGCTAAAACTAGCCGACCACAAAGTCCACATCATCCTTCACTCCAGAGCTCTCAGGGCATACGTAATAGGTGTAAAGCATGGAGGTAGGTACCCAGGAGGTATGTAAAAGAATGTATACACAGGACACAGAAATACGTGCACCACAATTACACACATGCTTAGAACCTAAGAATGAGCACCATGATGGAGCACCACGCCTTGGAACCAAGAACAGAGGGTGTCCCCTCTCAGAAGTCATGCACATGACTTCTTGGACATGAGTTCTCTCCTATCCTGCAACCCCTAAAAGGAAATAACTGGAGCACCAGCAAGAATGTCCCTAGCCCTCTCTGTGATGCATCCAAGTTAGATGGCCAGTTTGAGTAGACACAACCAGCCTTCTACCCTCAAGCCTCAGAAAGCCCCTGAGCTCGGGTCTCTCACCAGCCACCATCTGTCCCACCCAGTCACTGGAAGACTATCATTGTGTAAGACTTTGACTGAGCCATCAGGGTGCCACTGTCCTCTAAAATAATCACCCTGTCACCTCCATTCTAGCCCCTACAGGCTCTACTCTGCTGTCAGAGGTAATGTCCAGCAAACAAGAGGTACACAACCATTTCTCAAATGCTATCTAGGCTGACCCGGCCACCATCTACCATCTGACCTTGGAGAAGTTACTCTGTGGCCATTTCTAAATAGCTAACATATTTCCATGCAACACACCAGGCAGAGTGCTTACCTATGTTATCTCATTTGGCCTTTGCAGAAATCCTGGAAGACAAATGTTTCTGCTGGCCTATGTACACTTTTAAGGACACACTAGGCACAGCTCAAAGTGAAACTTGAACCCTAGTCTATGTCTGTCCCTTCTCCCTGAACCTCAATTTTCTTTACTGTTGGGTGTTTAGGCTCCCTTCCAGCTACAGAAAACAAAGTGAGGGGTTGATTTCCAAATATGCTTCAAACACATGTCTCAAACAGTACTTGTATGGGATGTAGAGACTCCCTCGGGGATCTCATCCAGAATGCAGAGGCAGAGCCTAATGAAATAGTACCATCTACCCATCACTTCTCTGTGTTCCTTAGGCATGGACCCAGAGCTGTCAGAGACACCCTTGCTTGCCCAAACCAGTCCTTTTTGGTCACTGGTGTCCAGCCAAGTCCTTCACTCTCCATCAGGCCCACCCCCCTGTTAGGTCAGGTCATCTTCCTACAACCTTTTTCAGAGAAACTCTCTGCCTAAAAGCTCTCACTTTCTTCCTTACCTTTTGCCACCCTCACCTGCCTCCCCAGATGCATTTAGAGGGTCACAGAAGCCTGAGACAAGAATATTGGTCAATTTCAGCACCTTGACCCCTGGCATCCTGTCTGGACAACCTCCTATCTCCATGGCCCAGGTCCACCTGAGAGAAGATGACCAACTAGCAAGCCCAGTTTGGTCTCCATGTGCAGAAGCTAAATCACCTGACCAATTTTAACAAAAGTCTCTTCGCCACCCCTGAAGGTATACAGCCTATGCCCAGTTTACAGATGTTGCCACTCCAGTACAGAGGCCGTGGTGAGGTCCAAGAACACACACACAATCTGTTATGACCTGTATGTTAAAAGTCCTCCCAGAGCCAGATGTTGAGTTTCCAGCTTGGAGCTGGTAGGACCTTCAGAAGATGGGGTCTAGAGGGAGGAAGTCAGGCCATAGTGCATGCCCATGGAGTGGGTACTAGGACTGTGGCCCCTTGCTCTCTCTTTTGGATTTCCAGCAGCCATCGAGTGAGTAGCTCCCTCCCTCCACACTCTTGCACCATGGTGTACTACCATTTACCCAAAGCAATGTGGCCAAACCACCATGGACTGAACCCATGACCCCAAATAAACGTTCCCTCCTTCTAAACGGTCTATCTCAGGTATTTTGTCACCAAAACAGAAAGCTGATTAACATATTCAGCAGCCAAGCCTGAATTTGCTCCCAAGACGGTTAAGTTAGCACATGCTCTTCACCTATACCGGATACCTCTTCAAATGCTGTGGTTTAGGTTTTCAAGGACAGTTTGAATTCAAAAACAAAAACAAGGCAAGGCCAACTTCTCCTTGAAATCTCTCCTCTCGTGTTAAAGTAAAGGCTTCTAACATCCCCGTTGCTATGAGTCAGTCACAGCCACACTGCCCCTGGCTGGCCTTGGGCCGGGACTAACTGATCCGTCATTGAACCCAGGGCCTGCCAAGTAAGACTATGAAGAAAGGAGGGGAGGGATAAGGTTGTGCCTTCCCCGGGGCATCCTCCGGCAGGCAGAAGCTGTTGTGAAAATTCTGCCAGCCTTTCTTGACAACTGAATCCCAAAAGGACTTTCCAAGAACCCAGCAGAGAGGAAGAGGTCATGCTCTAGGGGTCCCTGTAACAAAAGCAGCCTCAAACCTCAGACAGAAAATGGTAAAAGACAAAGGCAAGTGGACCCCTAAGATACAACAGCCTCCCTCTTCCCATAGGAACCCAGCTAGTGGGAACGAACTAAGAGGAGGATAGGCAGACCTGGTACTCCCCGACAGACTTCTCAGAGAAACGGTAGAGGTGCTGCACACAGCCAAGCAAAGACACTCGCTATCAACTACACATCATCCTCCAGGGCAGCACCCACTAAGGTCCTGTGCTCTGGTACAGAATCTCAGGTCACCTTGCCCAAAGACTCACCAGCCCGTGGAGAACCAGGTAGGAAACTATGACAGCCTGAGGTCCAAGCTCATTTGCACTCCCTGCCGAGGCTACCGCTTCCTGTATGCATTTGTGGGACAATGATGAGGGAGCTCAAACTCAAAGGGAAACTCAAACTCAAAGGGAAAAACAAAAACAAAAAAAAACTCACGTCTGGAGCTGGGAAGCCATGTGCCCAAAGCCCCGTGGGAGATGTGGGGCACATACCACACAGGAATCTGGCCTCCTGATTCTGGTTCCCACTTTCTTTCTGCTGACTCTCCCTAATGGCGTCCTTGGTTTCTTAGAGTAGGGCCCAGGCCAGGGTCTCCCCTCCCAGCTGCCCCCACTCAAGAGTGTTGGTCCCTGGCTCAACCTCAGGGCTGGGTGAAACTTCCTAGCAGAAAATCTTTATGTAATAGACACTTGACCCTCTGTGGGACAAGGGTGTTGACAAGACAAATGAGGAGCTCACGGGATGTGTGGCTTCCAGTCAGCATCTTGCTATCTGCTACCCAGTAGTAACTGGGCCAGGCATGGCTCTGGAACTCTGTGTTGATCCAGTCCACTGACCACCAAAAGAGTCAACAGGATCATGTGGTAGTTACTTCTCTTGTTATCGTGGCCAAATGACTGACAGAAGCCACTGAAAGGAAGACAGGTTTATTTTGGCTTATGGTCTGGGAGGACACAATCCACCATGGCAGGGTTATGTATGGGAGGTGGAGTCAGGTGGTCTAGGAAAATGGAGGCCTGAAGTAACAGGTTCCACATAGCATGGGATCTAGGAGTCTAGGGGCTAGGGCTAGAAGCAGATCTAGATTATAAGAAGGCCAACCTAGAGTGACTTCCTCCACCAGCCGTGCTATCCAGAAGCCTCTGGAACTTCCCAAAATAAAAACACCACCAGGCTCCAAAGACATTAGCCTATGAGGGACATGTTACACTCAAACTATAATGGAGCACCACAGCATTGGATGCCTGGGTTGTATGGAAGGCATTGGACTGGAACACAGTTCCAGAGCTATTCCTGGCCCAAGTTATCAGGGCCAGTGGGTAGCAGCAGGTAGCAAGATGCTGGCTCTGGAAGCTGCACATTCAGTGATCTCCTCCTTTGTCTTGTCAATACCCTTGTCCCACAGAGCCAAGTGTCTATTACATAAAGATTTTCTACTAGGAAGATACTCAAAGGTTGAATCCAGGAAACAATAGGAGCCAGGGTTAAGGTGAGGACCTTGGACCTCCAGCATTCACAGAGCAACCCCAAAAAGCACATGTCTACACTGTAGTCATCAGCTGGCATCTAGTCAATGGGCAGCAGGCACATTGGGTACATTTAGACCTCAAATATGTCCCCACCACAGCAGGCTATGCCAACAATGTCCTCATCCTGCATGTGAACCTCAGAGCACAATCTCAGAAGGACCAATCCATAGAGGATTTATACTCCAATCTAATCCGAAACTGTAAGATTTGAAATGTTAGTTGGAAGGGGCTTTAGTCAGTCAATTATACAACCTAGCCACATAGGATGGCCAAAATTTATAAGATAGTTATCACTGTACCTACAAGCAGAGCCAGAAGGAAGCCTACTCTAAGTACAAAGCTACTGTTGGATAGGACTCTACTGGGGAGCCTATAGTAGTGGGAGCCAAAGACAGAGTGTTGTAACTGGCCAGCTTTGAGATCTCCAGCTACTTCTACCATCCCCAATTGCCACAAGGGCCCAGAGACCATGTCCAGATGACCATTCTCTGGCTACTACAGTTTGAGTATTTTGTTTGTTTTGTTGTGTTGAGATGGGATCTTATTGTTAGCCTAGGATTCCCTTAAACTTACTATGTAGACCAGTCTGGCCTCCAACCAGCAATTCTCCTGCTTCTGTCTCCTGAGTGTTAGGATTAAAGGCGTGTGCCACCGTGCCTAGCTCTATAGTTTTAACCTTAAATGGCCCCAAATGATCATATATGAAGGACTTGCTCCTCTACTAGAGAGGGAGTAGAAAGTTTAAGAGGCAGGACCTAGTGGGAGGTCTTTAGATCACTGGGAGTGTGCGCTCAAAGAGACTAGAGAGTCCCGATCTCTTTCTCTTCTTCAATTTCAGTTCCCAGATATGAAGTAAACAGTTTGGATCCATGCCACAGCCATCACAACATACTGCCGTGGGTGCCCAGCAGCAAGTGAACCAGTCATGAACTAACACCTCAGAACCTGTGAGCCAGAGGGAGCCTTTCCTCCCTAAGTTGATGACATCAAGAATTTTGTATAGTAATAGAACACAACAAACACACGGGCTGAAGCCTCCCTTCTTATGAGAATCCTGGATCTCTCCCACCAGGGACACACACTCCATTCCCCTCAGGGTCATCTAAAGGAGGCATCTTCAGATGGAAGGGAAGGTATGTCTAAGTAGCAATTTGGTCTTCTGGGTGAACAAAAACAAACAGACATTCCAAGTGGCTGATGGCCATCCAAAACTCAACCCTATGACACAAACTTTATTTCTTGGTACTTAATTTCTCTACCTGAAGGAATTATTCCTCCCTCCTTAGAGGGATAATAATAACAAAAGGCAATTGAGAAGTATCGTTCTAGAGACTAGGAAGTTCACAGTTTGGGGCAGTGCTTCTTAACAAGCAGTGAGTCTGCCCCACAGGGGACACGCGGCCATGTCTGAAGACATTTGTGCTTTTCACACCTTGGGAATGTGTAAGTGCATCTAGAGACAACTCTTCGGACAATGCTAAACATTCTATGATACACACACCAAAAAAAAAAAAAACTGCTTACAAGGCCAAAGTGTCCCCATTGCTGCTGTTAAGAACCAGGGTTCAGAGTAATAGGAGCCCTAAAAGGTTCCAAAGCCTGGAGCCCAGATCCCTGTACTCAGATTCAGAGAACAAGCTTTAGTCTGGCCACTAGAGCTGGTAAGAGCTGACCACACACACACACACACACACACACAGAGAGAGAGAGAGAGAGAAAGAGAGAGAGAGAGAGAGAGAGAGAGAGAGAGAGAGAAACAGAGACAGAGACAGAGAGACAGAGAACAGTTCCAAGATGGAGAATGCTGGCCCCAGCGCCTCCCAAACACAGGAGGGAATAACAAGAAGAAAGGGTCACAAACCTCATCTAGTCCTTTTTTCTAATGTTTTTCATGTATATGTGTGTGCATGGACATTCATGCATGTACAGGTATGTGTATGTGTGTTCATGTATGCACAGGTGTGTGTGCATACAGAGGCCAGAAGATAATGTTAGACATCACCCTCAGGAATCCCATCCACCTTCATGGGGACTGGGTCTCTTACTGACCCGTAGCTCACAATTAGGCTAGGATGGCAGGTCAGCAAGCCTCAGGGAATCCTCCTGCCTCCACCTCTCCAGCCCTGGGATTACAAGTTTGTGCCACCATGCCCAACATTTTTTACATGGGTGCTGGGAATCACACACAGGTCTTCATGCTTGCAAAGTGAGTGTTTTACTGGCTAAATCACTCCTCTATCCCTCATTTCATTCTCAAGCATGGGCCCAACAGGCAAAGCAAGAGCCCAGCATGGTCTTTCTCACTCCTCAAGGAATCACCCAGGAGCAGGCGATTTCCACCTCAGATGCCTCTCTGGTGGCTCAAGCAGTGGAAAGGAAACCCACAGCAGACTGGATAATGGGGACACTAATATAGCTGAGTATGCCTTATCTGAACTGCTAAGGACCTGACATGCTCAGTATTTCAGATGGTCACCAGTTTGGGGCTATTTGCATATTCATAATGAGATGTCATAGAGATGGGACCCAAACACAAAACTGGTTTGTTTCATGCATACAGATACACACAGCCTGAAGGGCCTCTTATACAATACTTTCAGTACACCTGCTTTTTCACTTTGCCCCATCACATAAGGTCAGGTGTAGAGTATGCCCCTGCGGCATCATCTCGGTACTCAACATATTTTAAATTTTAGAGCAGTGTTGGATTTGGATGTTTAGGATGAAAGAGCCTCAATCTATAGCAGCAAACATAACCAGGATTTCCAGAACACACATAAGGATCCTTCACCATGCCATGTGCTTTACAGTCCACTGACTCACTACCTACCCAAGCAGACTTCCTCACTCACCAGTGAGGAAACTGAGGCACAAAGAGGTTGGTAAGCAACCTGAACAAGGAACGTGCCAAACAGAAGAGCCAGAGAAGTAGAAAGAGAAATGGGGATGACATGGGTGACAGAACATCCGAGCAGCCTCAGGTTTCAAGATCTATCCATGACCACCAAGGAGCCAGACAGAGGCTTAACTCCAGTCACTACTGAAGGAAGGAGGCCAGGGAGCTTCCTAAAAGCCAGGAGCCAAGGCTCAAAAATGGTAAGGAGCAAGCAGGCGGAGAGTGGAGTCAACAGAAGACCAGGAAAGACACCTGAGTCCAAGAGATGAATGGGTTACATCACAGGGATGAGAGGAAAACACGGGACAAGCACCAGTGAGGGTCACTTACCTGAGAAGATTGAAGCAAGCCTGAAGATGTCTGAGAGGCGTGAGGTCACAGGCTCATAGGGGGAAGCTTCATAGAACTCCTCACCTGGAAGAGAGGCGGGGCATAAGACACAGGCTCCTCAGGTAAACCACCAGACAGCAACTCTGCCTAAGAAAGTTCTACTAACACACCCCAAGCCATCTAGGATGTGAGGGAGGCCAGCCCTTGCTGAAGTGGAAAATACTGTGCAGGCAAGTTAGGGGTGAAAGTTCATTGCGTAGAGACAAGTTATGTCTCACCAATTAGAGCAGGTATGACTGCTTGCCATGTGACTTCCCTGCAGGACCGACCCTCTTTAAAGGAGTCTGGGAGAAACGGTAGCCCTGGGAAGGTCAAGTGCAAGTCACAGAATCTGGAGACAGAGGTCCTACTAAAATTTTCAGTTCAATTTCCCTGTTTCACAAGAGAAGGCTCGAGGGGTAGCCCAGCAGCGTAGCACATGGGAGTGGAGGTATCCCACAGCTTCGTGCTGCAGACCCAGAGCTCCTGTGGTCTCCTGGAGACCCACACTCAGAATTTCCCCTTGTCTCATGTCATGTCACCGGAAAGAGTCTAGCTGGGAAGATCGAAAGTCACTAGGTGAAAGGTCTGACCCCACGCGCCTATTTCCCCGGCCTCTAACAGACACCCTTCTAACCTCTCCATGACCTGTTATCTCATGTGCCTCCTCAAAGTTTCAGAGGGCATCAGAGACTTGTAGTAGAAAGGCAAGCGAACGGCAGGAAATAAATGGCCTGGGATGCCCAGGAGACCCCTCACCACATTATCGAGAATCCCATACCCTCAGCGGACACCTTGCAAGAAAGGAAATATCCCCAGGAGACCTGACCAGTGAGGAGAAATCAATGCAAACTCACTCAGACTGAGTGTGTGGTGATGGGGAGGGGCAGACAGGGGGTGACCCACAGCCTCACACATTGATTTCCTATCCAGCAGGGCCAGGCGCCACAGGCAGGCACCCTTGCCTACAGAGTGCCTGGGTGAGCAGCATCTATGAAGGATGTCCCTGGAAGAGGGAGCAGAGGCTGCCCCTTAAGAGGTTCCTTTATCCAGCCCAAGAGGCCACAGAGAAGCAGGACTCAAGATCCAGTTAGCCCTGGGATGGTTCATAGCCACTGAGTACTTTCTTCATGAAAGAAGGTACCTGTGACCTTGGGCAAAGATAGCCAAAGCATGGGGAAGAAACTTACTCCCTCCTGCTGAAAGGAGTTCCAGCCTGCATTTTGCCTCATAGGAAATGCTGCGTGCCAGGCAGCACCCAACCCACACAGTGCGTGCCCCACTAGAATCTGCTCGCAGTTTCCTCCATTGCCTCTCATGGTCTGAGTGCCACCCATTGCACCCACTGAGGCTTAACTTACTCTCTCCGGGGAGACTCCTGGGGGTGGGGCCCCCAGGCACTGCCACATGGTAAATCCAGACAATGTAAGAGAATTGCTGTTAGTATTAAAAAAAAAAATTTAAAGTTGCACTGCACTCTCTGCATGCCGCAGCCCCAAACACACTTCAGACACACTAACTTACTCTCTTCTTCCTGCTCTGAGAGGTAGGCGCTATTGCTCCCCTACTATGCTGACAAGGAACAAGGAGCACAGAGGGAAGTAACTTGCTCCAAAGTGACTTGGTTTCGTTGCCTAGTAAGCAGCAGAGCCTGACTTTAGACCTGGGGTGGTAGTACTAGAGCACAATGCTCTCTCACTTTTTGACACTCTCCCAAGAATCATGTGGCTCTTCAATAGGCCCTGTGGTCAGAGCTCTGCTGCCCCTGCACTGCCCAGCTGCCCCCTTGCCCAACGGTAGGAAACACAACCCTGTGTCTGGTTGCAGGACAGCCCACACCATTGGCTAACCAGGGGTCCTCCCTCTCTATGCCCACTATCATTTAAATGGTCTGTTCCTGCTGCTGGGAACACCAGGTAACATCAAGTGTGGGCCACTGAAACCAGATCCAGGGTGCAGATCCTGGATACTGACCCATGGGGTGGGACTTTGCTCTTCGTGGTCTAAAGATCGGGGCCCCTGAATTTCAGAGTCACCTTTGGAGCAGCCATTGGTGACATCCCCACTGTGGCCATGCATGGTTGCGATGACAAGAAAAAAAGAGACCACCCCCACCCCCCACAGCCCTCTTCCCGGCCACAGGATCACCCTCGGCACAACCAAAAGAAACCTGGATGTGGTGTGAGGACCCTGGATTCAGCCACCAGCTTGCTGTATGCCCTGGACAATCATTCTACCCCTGTGACTCAGCTTCCCCAACAAACAGGGTCAATGGATTACAGCTCTGACTCCCTAAACTCAGTGGTCTTCAGGGGTCATATGCCTGTCACACTGGCTCCCCTTCCTCTGGTGCCACCTCAGCTCCTGCTACAGGAATGGGATTCTGGCACTAGATGGAGGAAACAAAAATCTGGGCAAGTACAACTGACCTCAGGGTCAGAGGGAAACCAAGAATTGGAGGAAAGTCCCATTCCCCCCCCATCTCTCCTCTCTCAGTAGGTCTTGCCCTCCCCTGGGCCCCAAGCTTAGCCCAACTACTAAGCATTATTAAGGTGTAAGGAGAAGGTACCTACAGCCTCCCCCAGGAAAATGACTCAACCTTACCATGAATTATTAACTCTTGGGCAGACCTTATCACTCACAGGGATATAACCTCCTGCTCAAAGGCCTCCTGGCTTCTGATGGATCCTGAACAGTAAGTCTCCAGCCCTGAGACCTAGGAGAAGAGGTTGCCTCTTAGAGAGAAGAGGCAAGCGTCCATAGAAGGGGGCAAGCCAGAGTGTATTTCTGGAACCCTCTTATGGCAAGCATAGGTTCTACAGTTTCTGTGGGACCCATACCCTCGGAGGCATATAGTAGAGTTCACAGGTGGTCATTGAATGAACTCAAAAGTCATCTCCAAACATGGAACCAAAGACAGCCATGTGCAGTGAGGTATTCCAAGTCCAAGAGGGCCTTAAAGATCCCATGGTAGTGACAAATCAATCCACACAGCATCACATTCCCTGCTGCCATCACACAGAAATGCCTCACTCCTACTGCTTCTGATCACGGGTTGTCCTGCACACTGGCGAGACAATGCCAAAGGGAGCCACCAAGGCGAGAGGGCTGCTCCTGCTAAGAAATCCAATCAGCCTGAGATACTTCTAGTCAGTTCTATCACTTCGCCTATCTGCTGCTACACAACCCATGCTAGCCCACCTCCACCAGCTGTCAGAAGGCCTAAGTTCAGTTCCCAGCAGGCTCACACTGTCTGTAACTCCCAACTCCAGAGAATCCTGTGCCTCTGGTTTCCATGGGCACCTGCAGGCACATGCTCATAACCGTGTGCAGACGTACACACCTGCACATAATTAAAAGTAATCAAAATAAATACTTTTTAAAACCTCTGAAAATGAAAACGAAAGACAAAACTATCCACTCCGAAAAGCAAGAGGCTCCATGATGTGCATACCAGAGGCAGACCATTAGATATATAGTGCCTCATGTCATGTGTGAAGAAGTACATGTGTGTTAGGACAGCCTTGCCTTCTTCAGGGCTTCTAGCTCCTGGAATGGAGTTGCTGGAGAGAAGTAGGCACCTAATGTCTATGGAATCACTCTGCTCTTGATGGCAGTAATACCATGACTAAACGTATGCACTTCCTATGTTCAGAGCTTATCTAAGCCATCTTGGTGACTGCTGGGGATCCCTCTCTCTTAGGACTCTGTAGCTAGACTCCTCCCTCCTTTCACCCTCCCTTCTAGTACTCTACAAGGGAACTCTTCTCTCATCTTAGGCTAATGGGCCAGTTCTGTCCCTGGACCCACCCCCTGTCCTCACTCCCAGAGGCATAAATACACAGAGAACCTTCCTGTTGTCTTCCCCCAACCTCTCCATCACTCCTCTCCTCCTTTGGGGTTTAGACAGCCCCACCTTCTCTCACCTTTAAAAGAGAAAATAGGTCATCCTTCTGTTCTCTTTACAAAAAGAAAAAAAAATCTGAGAGAAGTTATCCATATTCATCATGTCCAATCCTCTGCCTCCATTCAGTCCCTAACCAGGGCTCTGTCCCCAGAAGCCTCCTAGGAGGCTTACCCACGTGGCAGCAGGGATACCTCAGTCTTTCTCCTGCTTGAGCTGAAGTGTGTGAGCTGTTGAGAGTCCTCTGTTTCCTTGATGGTCCTCCCAATCCTCTTCCAGATCCTTCCCAGTCACCTGTGCGCATCCCTTCCCTCACCTATCCTTTAACGACAGTGGTCCAGGAGCTCCCCCAACCACCCTCATTTTGTGATTGCACCCACTGTCTTAGCTCCAGCTTCTGAACACAGGCTCATGTACACTCCAGAATCTCTCTAGAACCATATCCTCCCCTGAGCTCCATGCCTGCATGTCTGTGGGGCTTGACCCAATGACAGGTAGGGAGCCCCAGAGAAACGCCACACCTCCTGCCTTCTTCTACTCAAAGCCATTGCAGGCACAGGAAGCTGGGGGTCTTCCAGGGCCATGCTTTCCCTTCCCAGCTCATAGGCAGTAGTTGCCAAAATATGTTGATTCTACCTTGTTCAGAAGCACTTACATCTATCTTCCCCTTGGTTGCCCTGTCTGTTCCTGTCTTTATCCCTGCCTGGGGTCACAGTCCCTACAACTGACTGTCTTCCCTAGAACTACATGGACATTCTTCTAGAGTACCAATCTGATCAGCTCCCTTGAAATCTGAATTAAAACCATTCAGACTTCCTGTTGCCCATCAGGTCTCTTTCCTCCTAGCCTCCAACCCTTCCAATCCACACTCTGCGTTGTCCGGTTACTTCCAGTTCTTCTTGAAGATTCAATTCTCAGGCCTGACCCTAACATGCTTCTCCCACCACCTGCCCACTCTTAGTATTTCACCTGGGTGGTGACTCCATCCCAGCCTAGAGTCAGCACCTTCCCAGAAGGTTCTTTAGAATTTTTTTTTTTTTTTTTTTTGGTTTTTCGAGACAGGGTTTCTCTGTGTAGCTTTGCGCCTTTCCTGGAGTTCACTTGGTAGCCCAGGCTGGCCTCGAACTCACAGAGATCCGCCTGCCTCTGCCTCCCGAGTCCTGGGATTAAAGGCGTGTGCCACCAACGCCCGGCTTAGATTTTTTTTTTAACAAGGGCTTAGATGTCCCTCTGAGGCGTCCTACCATGCCCTGGGTTTTTCCATCACAACACTTATGCCTTCAAATGGCCAGTTCAACTTTCTTTACTGCACTCCATCCAAGGCTGTAAGTTCCATGAAGGCAAAGACAACACCAGATTCTAGACTATTCCAGCACCACAAAGCAACAATGCACTCTCAACGAATGCTTGCTGACTTAGTAGATGAACATCTGGCCAAGGTGACCAATCATCCTGAAGTATATGCAAATCTCAAGGCCCTGTCTGGACCGAGGAGGAGTATTGAGGGGGGTGTCACTGGGGGAGGGGCTCTCAGATTCTGCCTTGGGCAGACTTGGGAGGAGCTTGCCTAGAGGCTTAGGACCTGTTGCTCATGTCCCATCCTGAGCTCCTAAGCTCTGTATCAAGTGCCTAGGTCAGCCATTGGACCCAGAGACCACATGAAGAGAGCAAGGTTCTGGGTTCAGCCTCAGGCAACAGGGCATCAGAGGGGCAGGGGCTGGTACCTCCCGTTCTCTATCTGCCTGGTGCCTCTTCCCTCTCCTGGGCACAACTTCATGCTGCCCATGCTTGCATCGCGTCATCCAGCTCATCCTCCATCCTGGTCATTTCCCTTCCTCCATCGCCACTGTCCTCCTAGGAGGGGTAGCTACTTCCCCTCAATTCTAGGTTCTCTTGTGGGTAAAAAAGGGAGCAGAGCAGATCACCCTTCTACCAAGTCCTCCTTTCTGACCGCCTGGCTGGATGCATCCCTTTAGCCACCACCACCCTTCCTCGGGGCCCACCTAGGCTTACCCTCGGTCAGCCCCAGATGGATGCTCCAGTAGATCTGCAGACATTGCAGCTCCTTCTTCATGCCCCGCTTGCAGCGGCAGTCATACAGGGGGCTTTCCTGCAAGACCTCCAGGGCAGCCTGGCACTCCTTATTGGCCAGCATGGTATTGCGATCCCGGCCTGCCAGGCACTGCCGAAGGGTGCGGTACCTGGAACTGCAGTTGGATTCAGCCGCACACAGCTCATTGGCCCGGACACAGTCCACTGGGGGGCGCCAGCCGTGGAGCTCAGAGCCCTGCAGGGAGGAAGGGCTGGCCAAAGAGCGGAGGGTTTCGTCTGGGTAGTGGGGAGGGAAGACAAGCATGAATAAGGGCTACCATAGTCTCCGACCCCAAGGCAGGCCTAAGGCTTGAAGGAACTTCTCACCCGCTTTTATACCAAAGTACACCAAGATCAAGGTCAGCTCAGACCCAGCCTAGTCAGCCATGGTCCCCTACAGCCATGGTTCACATTCATTTCCTCCTGAGCACAATCCTAGGCAGTGGAACACCTCAGGATAAGTCCAGGAAGGCCTTCACTGAAAACTGCAGGTGGGCTAACATGCCTATAGTCCAGACAGAATGTCACGGCCTTAACAAGGCGTGGTAGGGTTTGTGCAGAGTGATCTCATTTCAACTCCCAACCTACAAACCTCTGCTCCATCCAAGGCCTTGGTTTGAAGGCACTAAAACTCAATGAACCTTCAGAGACTGTCTGGACCTTAGAGAGACCCCAAGAATCAAGCCTCAACATCATATTCCAGGGAAGTTCAGGTTCAAAGGAGGGAGACAACTCAAGGTCACACACAGAGAGGCATAAAGCCCCCTCTATCCCTTAGCCTCATCATTCCATATCATTAGGCTTTTAGAAGACAACCAGAAACCAGCCTAACCCTGTGGTCCAGGAGGCCCAGGGGGGAGAAGCACAGACCCCTTTTAGGCCTCGCCTTTCCATATTTGCCAACTTCACGCCAGACAGTGGCCTGACCAAGTGCCTGCGTGGCCAAGTTCCACCCCAGGCCCCTGCGAAAGAGAACGCATTGGGCCAAGCACAGGAGCAAACCTGCTCTCCCTGGCGCTCCTTCCCTGTCAGGACTAGCCTCTGCCACCTCCATTGCTCATCTTCTCTTGCTTCCTGTCTCCCGGGGGCTCTGTTCTCAGCCCACCTCATCTCCTTTTCCCTTTGAGCCTCCTTTTCCTGATTTTCCTCCCTATACTACCCTGAAATACCTATTTTTTTTTATTCCTTCCAAAAGCAAAATAATCAATCAGTTACAGAAAAGAAAGAACGTCCCTCCTTCAGGCCCTGCCTTCCAGCCTGAGCTGGCTTTAACCCACCCCTCTTATCTGCTTCCAACAGTATCCTCAGAAGGGAGGGGCTTGAAGACTGGACATGAAGGGCAGAGAGAAGCTGGCCAGACCCTTTCAGAGCCAAGCTCCCAAAATGGTTTCCTCCAGATATGGACGACATCTTCTGTCTCTCTGTGCTTGCTAAACTTCCAACTCCAGACCCTGCAAACCTCCCCCCACCCCCCCCAAAAAAGCCCCACACCACTGCTGGAGCAACGTCTGCCTTCTGAAAGACCCAAAGAATAATTTGAGAGACTTCCTCCACTCCCTCCCACTCCAAAACAGAATAAAATTCTAGGCCATTAGTCCCTTCCTCAGAATACCGCAGAATTCCCCCACCCCATTCTTGCCCAGCCGCTCTCAGGCCTTCTCCCTGGGAGGCCCTGCTCATGGGGGAGCTACTGCAGGGAGACAGCGACACCTACAGGTAGAGCTGCACACAGCAAGCCTATCACTCCCCAGAGCCCCTGCTGGGGGGAAAGAAATCATTCCCAATGGGCCTTGGGCCTTTCCCACAAGGAAACAGCAAAGGAGATGAAGGGGAGTTGGACTCCCGATGCGGGAGGCTCCAGTTAGAGCAAAGGAAAATTTCTTCTCTCACTGACCATACTCCTGTCCCAGAACAGAAACAGCTGGAGAACGTAACCACGCTGAGACGAAACAAGAGGTAGAAACCTATACGGAGCAGGAGTTACTGGAAGCAAGGTCTGCCCAGGCGCTAGCCTTAGATGTGTCCTCCACAAACGCTGAGGTAGCAGCTCTCTTTCTAGGCTTCAGCAGATTCCTACATCGCTTTACAGGACTCTAGTGCCTCTGGGCCACCCAGGAACAGCTGAATCACCACGCCCCCAACTTGCACCTGTCTGCCCCTCTCCGTCAGCCAATCCTGAGCTCCCACTGACTTGTCCCAGGGTTGCAGCAGGAGTTCACCTTCCACCTGACTGAGCTAAAGGCTGAATTGTCCGAGGGAGGCTCAGAATGGGACAAGCTCGCATCCTGGGTCTTCTAAGGCCTCGGAATTCCCACAGGTTGAAAGTCAGGCTAGAAGGCCCAGAGAATGCAGCGATAAAGCGACTCTCTCTGCCTACCCTGAAACTGAGCCCAGAGTCCCTAGGATGTCCTTAACACAAGCCTCTGTTGGCTCCCATGCCAATATCGAGGGCTCCCCGTCCTGTCAACTGATGTTCGTGATATGCTCTGCAAAGGACCAGGATATCCTTTCACCAACTGTCCTTACCTCTGGGACTCAGCTTCAAAACTCCCAGAAGCGTCCAAGCCCAGCCAGAGAAGGGAATCTCAGCAACCAGGAGCCGCTAGCCAAGAATCAAGAAAAGGCTGGCTTCCTGGTCTGAAGGAAGAAAACTTGGATCTATCAAGAATGGACAGTGTGCAGCAGTTCCAAGGAACACAGGCGAGAGGAGGGTGGAGGTCCAGATTGCCCTCCTGCATCCAGCATCCTCTCAAGAGCCAGATGTGTGCTAGAATGCCACTAGGGATGGGTCCTCTGCCCACTCTGCTCCAGACGCTCTCTCCAGTGCCTTCTCTCCATGTATGCCAACACTTGGAATCTGGTTGGCTGGACTAAAAGGCCTTTCTCTCCACTGCAGTCCTCTGACACTAGATCTCACTCAGAGCCTTTGAAAAGGCATCTGAAGGCCCCTGTTGGGATGCGGGGTAGTGGGGGACACGACTCTTCACCATGGCCCCCAGCCAAACTGCCGACTTGAGGCTGAAATCTCAAGCTGCTAAGGAATCTCCATTCTGAACTGACTTTCCAACTGGTTCCGAGCTATAGTCTTCTAGCCAGGAAAAGGGCCATTGGATTTAAGTTTCCTTCACATCGCTCCATCCTGTCCTATCAGAGCCTTTCGGAACCCCACAGTCTGCCATTCAGTTGAGCCCTTTTTCCCAGCTTTAGAAAGGGACTTCTCAAGGGAGAGGGGACTGAAGAGTCATGACCCAAGGAGATGCCAGTCAACCCTCTCCTCTCCCACTTTGCCCTCTTCCCATCTCGGCCCCTGGACAGCAGATGGTGGTGGACATCTCTGCTCTCTGCTCATACTCCACACACATGCTTTCACATACCCATACACACCCATTATGTGCAGGATAACCAGAGCCACTTCCGTGGAGAGCTGACTCCTCAGTCTCCTCAGCTAGGAACAACCCCATGTGCAACTTGGAGTCTGTTACTGGAGGGGGCTGTCCTCCTCTACTGCTGGCCGTCAGAGAGGACCCCTACACCTGGAAGCATGCATCCTTGATGGTGGTAGGGTACAGTTCGACAGCAGGCAATCTGGCTGGTTTTGCCTGAAATGCAATTTTCTTTTCCTCTTGGCTCTGATCATTCTAAGCCCCAGAAAGCTGTGTTTTCAGACCATCAATGAAGAAAAGGTCAAATTTTGTGACAGTTCATTCAGAATGAGAGTCCACTTCCCTAAGGCTGCTGGAAAGGAAGGGCTGCAGGATGAATATGAGCCCAGAACATCTTCTGCCCTCCTACCCGGTCCCTCCTACCCCACAGGGTTACTGCCTCTGGTGAAAGCAAGCCTGGTGAAGGCCACGCCCCAGGGCAGGGCACTGTCCCCTGGGAGTGCTATAGCTAGGAGGTAGAAAGTCAGTGAGCAAGCAAAGGGCCCAGGATACAGCCAACACTGACTCTACCAGACTACAAACCTGCAGGACCAATCTGGAGGGCACTTCTTAGACCATGCACAGCTTCCATCAGCAAAGTCTACCTCCCTGTCTGGGTTATCCATAACCTTTTCTGCTGGAGGTAAAGGTGATCCCCTGATCCTGCTAGGTAGCCTAAGTCTCTCTGGACTGCCAGAAAGCCATGACACCCCCCCCCCAGAAGAGCACCTGCGCTGAAACAGATGACACACACACATACACACACACACACACACACACACACACACACACTTTCCAGAACACAGAATCCACACACAGCCTTGTAAACATCTATTCTTCACCTGTGCAAGAGGAAATCAGAATCTATCCCTAGACCTTGCTTGCCAAGCAGCTGAGCTTTTACAAAGTATAAGGGGAGTGGGGGATGCTCTGCTGGAGCTCAGAACCGCTGGGCAGCCACTCCTCCCTGTCACAGAGGGAGAGGGCTTACCGGATGAGCAGTGAGTGGTCTTTAAGATCTGTTTTCCCCCTTTGCAAACATTCCCCATTCCATCTGCTTCTTCCCAAGGAGCAAACTTTGGCTTCTTCCCTTGTGCCTCTAGCCCCAGGCCCGCCCCAGGCCCCAGAGCGGTTGCTCTGAAGGCCTTGAACACCCATTTGCAAGCCTGCGCTCAAGCCTATCCATCTGGCTTGGGTCTAGGTGGAAAAGGAGGCAATGGGTAGGAAGAAACTTGCAAAGTGCTCCTGAGAGTGGGGAAACGGGGTGCTTTCCTGAGGCTGATTGGCAAGTAGGAGGTGACTACAAGGGCTCCCCGCAAACGTCCAAACCAGGACCTTCTGCAGAAACCCACCGACTCAGAGAGCAATCAGGAAAGGAGAGACTAGCTAGATAGCTACCCGCCAGCCTCTCCCCTCCCTCCTTTCTTCCACACTAAGAGTTGTATTTTTTTTTTCTTCCTAACTTGCTGCAAATTGAACCCATTATTTTGAAAGAAATGAGCGTTATCACCGCCTGCAAGTAAGCGTGTGCGCGCGCGGCGCGTGAGTGCGTGCGGAGATGGTTTGAATGTTGGAAGTCTCCTTCTCAGTCCTCCGCGCAACCAGCCAGCTACCGCACGGCTCCCTCCTCCAGAACCTCCCGGGCTGCTCGCCTCCCCAGAGCCTCCCCCGGAGCCCCGGCCCAGTCTCCCAGCACGGCGCTCTCCCGGTGTCTCCCGCGGCGCCCTGCTTGCAGCCCCCAACCCCACCCCACCCCCGTGCCCAGCTTCCAGCGGGCGCCTGAACGCGCGCAGCCCGGTGTGGCCCCCAGACTCGCCACCTGCAGGTACTCACCTAAAAAGAAGAAGAGGCAGAAGGCGTTTGCCAAGATCATGTTAAATAAATCCCACAGTTGTGTGTGTGTGTCTGTCTTTCTCCCTTGGGTTTAAAAAATAAAAATAAAATAACAGCGATAATAATAACCGCCAAGCAATGATAATGACCCCCAAATCCAATGCGGAGATCCCGCCGGGCCGCCGGTGGAAGATCCGGAGTCCTGGTGTTCTGGCTGCTGGCTGGAGGGGGTGGGGTGGGAGGCGGGTGGTGGGCTGCCTCTCGACGTCCCCCTTGCCACTGAAATCAAACACACGTAGCTATGTGTCTGGCTGCCTTCTAAGCCAAAAGACTAGTCCTGAGGTCAGCCCAGCCCTTCGCGCGTCCGGGAAGGCGTGAGTCCCCGCGGGTCCAATTCCCCTGCACTTCCCAGGAGGGGACTGGAGAGGTGGGGGCGAGGCGATCTGAAAGTGAAGGGCTAGAAGAAAGCAACGAGGAAGGGGGGTCAGAATCAATGCAAATAGGGAAGAAATCCACCGACGGATAAGGAGCAATCCAGTAGGAGCTTCTAGGACGGGAGACCAGAGTCGCTTCTTTGGCACCAAGACGAAGAAAAAGATTCAAAAAAAAAAAAAAAAAAAAAAGAATCTCTCCCGCTAACCCTTGCTCGGCTCACTTTTTTCTAATGGAATTCCAGTGCCGGGGTGCTTGTGCTTGCGTGTGTCTTTCTCTCCACCCTCCCTCTCCTCTCCCTCGCTCTCGCTCTTTGCTCTCGATCTCCGCTCTCCCTCGCTTGCCTCTCCCTCCCTACTCCCTCTCTCCCTGCTCCTCCCTCCGCCCGCTCCCTCCCCCTTCACGGCTCCCTCGCCCAGGCTCTCGCGCCTCTCCCCACTCCTCTGCCCGGGGCTCGGCGCTCCGGCTCCCTGGCGGCTGGCAGCTCGGAGCGCGGGAGCGCGGCAGAGCAGCGACACTCTGCAGCAGCCGTGGTGGAGACTCCGCGGTGGTAGCGGCAAGGCGGCGGTGGTGCTGGCGCCAGGGAACACTGGCCTAGGGGTGAGCTCCACCGCTGGTTTCCTCTGCTCAGCTGTCCGCCCTTCCTGGGACTAGCCTGCCGCCTCGGCCAGAAACCGACTGGATCCCCGGGCTAGTGTCCACGCTCAAACCTACGAAGCCCACGAAGCCTCCACGCCCCCTCCTCTCCATGCAATGTCTCGTTTCCCCTAGATGAGGGCTTGCGCCCCCTAAGCGCCACTGCCCCTGCACTGGACTCCTCCAGGGCCATGAGGTTTTGGAAAGCTGAGTGAGGCTGGGGGACACTGAGGACCCCCGGTGCGGGAGCCATCCTGGATGCATGGGGGAGGGGGGGGCAGGGCAGTAGAAAAGCCCCGGCCTGGTGGAGGTCTGGAAGAGAGCATCACTCTCTGCAAGATGATGTATCCCTCGTGGGAAGCCGGTCTGAGCAGCACCCCAAAGGAACTAGGGTTCCCAAAGATGCCCCGCAGGCCAGCCCTCCAAGCAGGAGAGCATCCTGAATGCCTGGGTCCAGCTCCTACACATGTGTTCTGCATGCGGAGCTTGGGAACTTTCACTGCTCACTGGCGCCTCTCTTGCCAGTAACCCCCCCAACACACAGACACACACACACACACACACACACACACACACACACACACACACACCAGCTTTGCAGCCATTCCAGACTTTTCTTTCCCAGTTGGTCTCTCATCCCCTGGACCAGAAAGAAGGTTGTCTAGGCGTCCCAACTGCCTCCTCCGAGGCCAGGGAACTAACCTGGGTTCGCACCCCAACCTACTGGGGTGTCCCAAGACACAGAGCACTGAGGCCTCCATTTCCAAGCCCCACTCCCCACAGAGATGGCTTGGGCTCCCCAGAGCTAGTCAGGGAGCTGCTGGCCACTCCCGGGTCCGGGGGCTGCAGGTGGGGACCCCTCCGGATAGGAATTCCTCCCCAAGCCAGGAAGGGGACAATTGATCCATCTGTCATTGGGCCCGGCTCACCGGCGTGTTTCAGTCACAGAATTTACAATAAAAGCCCAGAAGCACCACCGAAAAAGAAGCGTCTGACTGGGAAAGGGTTGAAGAGGAAGTGAGGTTGCTGACCGAGGTGGCAGGGCGGCAGACAGCCAGTGCACACACCGCAGCGCTCTCAGGATCATACAACCGACGGACATACACTGGGCACCCTAGTTCTGTGCTCCTCTCTGACACACCCTCCGATACCCCGAATCCCTGGCTTTTCGCACTTGTGTGTCTTGCCTGCAGCTCCTCGCACCCTGATTGTTAGGGCCTGGTTTACACCCGTGTCTCATCAACTTTCAACGCTGAAAAAAAAAAAGGAAAGAAAGTGGTCAACATCCAAAGCTTATTTGGGAGTGTCTTTTTTTTAAAAATTGCTAAATATCAAGACGGTGGAATAGAAGAAATGCTAGAAATCTACTTAGTGTGAAGAGAGGGGTCACTCATAAAACCAGGAGCTTTAGCTAGAGGGAGCAACTTCCATCTTGTGGATTTAGGCAGGAAGGCAGCTTTTCCCAACTGTGGGAAGCGCCTAATAGGTGTCTCATATAGCCCATTGAAAGACAATGTTCCTAGACCATACATCCAATAACAACCACTGTGATAACTAGGTAGTGGAGGGTTTCCAGCAGAAAATGGGGAAATGCTCAGTACTGAAGCAACAGAATGCTGGCTTCTCTCCGTCCCTCCTCCAGGCCAATTAATTCTGTTTTACAAAATGACTTCCCAAGAACCTTGGGAAGTCTCCTAGGTTCTTTCCAAAAAGTGGGGAACTTAAAGATCTGATGTCAGCCAAGTGTAGGCAAGTGTAGGTTAAAAGATGAAAAGCAATATGAGTTATACCTCTAGGGACTCATAGCTCAGAAGCCCTCAGAGGCTGAGAGCCTCGTCATTAAATAAACAAAGGCCTTTTCACTCACTCATCTACTTCCAGAGCCTTCTGATGGTCCAGGCCTTGCCCACCTCCACTCATTTGTATCCCTTAAAGGTCTCTCTTTCAAGGATACCCTAGAGGCTTCAAAACTACTGCTGAGCAATCCTTCCTTTACTCAGACCACATACATTCATTCATCTTACCTCTGTTAAGTCCTGGTTGAGTATAAGGAGAAAAAGGCTCTGAAACATCAGTTTTGTCCCCCACCATAGTTAAGTGTACTGAGCAAGCAGTAAAGGCAGCCAGGGATGAGCTCTACTGAGTTCCCATGGGAACAGGGATACAGGATTCTGGTAGAAGGAAGTGAAGAAGCTCCAGGCCTTCAGGACCATCCTCGCAAGGACAAGAAGAAGTACCCACCACCACCACCACCACCACCACCACCATCTGGCTTGTGTGACTGTGGGACACATTTACCTTGAACCCCCTTCCCTCCTATCTACACTAAGATCCATCACCATCTTCCAAATGCCCATCTGAATGGCTGTTAGCTAGGGTTCAGTCCATTCACCAGGATCTACTGAGGAGAATGTGTTAGGCAGGGCAATTTCATCTCTCTGAACCCTCAGTTATCTCATATGTAAAGTGGGGAGATTTCTTAAAAAGCAGCTTTGTGAAAGTTAGACAAGATACTGCACACACACAAAGCCGCTGGTAGAATGCCTGTCTCACCCCTTCCCTCCTGGATCCAAAATTAGAATGAGGCTATGGGGTCTAAGTGTGATGAGAAACAGATTAAAAAACAGCAAGGGTTCAAGAGAAGCTGAGAGTGTTTTCTAGAAGATGGGAGCAGATCTTGCAAGAGGAAGTTATTGGGGGGGGAGCGGGTGTCTGTTGATAAATGAGACATGACACACTTAGATTCCCTGTGTCCTTCACAGTTTCCATGGGCCCCACCTCTGTGTACCTGTGTTTGCATGGGGAAGGGGTGGGCAGCCCCTGGACGCAGACTCAGCATCACAACCTTCAGGGGGAGAGAAAGAGGACCGTGAACCTTAGTGCTTCCTCTCCTCTGTCTTATGGAGAAGATTCTATCCAAAGCAAGAGCAGTAAGGAGTAAGGAGGTACAGAGTAAACCACCCACACAAAGAGGAGAATCTCTTCCTTCCTGTAAGGGCGAAGGCTGAGGAAACCAACCAAGAGTTAAAAAAAAAATGGCACCCCCATCGTGCAAAAACACACCAGGAAACACAGAGGTGTGCCCACCACAGGACAGCAGCCCAACCCAGGACATTTACCACCAGCCAACCAGAATAAATTTACCAGATGCCTTATCTCTCCTCAGAACTGCACCAAAGGCTGTGGGCATAGGGCTGGGGTGTCTCCCTCGGGAAGCATTTAGAGATGGACGTAGTCATCGCCTCTGTGAAAAGAGCAGGCACAACCTGAAGGACCACTGGATTTCAGGACAGCTGTCCAAAGGAATCTCACTGTTCACAGAAGTGAGACTCATCCTGAGGTGTGAGCAAATTTGTCCAGGGATGTTTCAGGCACGGGAGTTATGTGTGAGGCTGCTGTGGTGAGGAAGGACTGAGACATCCAGTAGTTGAGAGGAGCCTAGAGCACAAGCCGGAGAGGCCCCCTGGGAGGAGATCTGAAAGATCCAACTGGGAGGCGTGGTCAAGTGCCACACAGCACAGGCTTTAGACTTGAGCCTCAAGCAGCCACTAAAGGCATTGGGCAGGTATGTGACCTCATAATTTTAGTATACTGATATGACATGGGTATGAAAGGTGCAGATGAGTTGGGGGGCAGTTGTGACAGTGTTGGCTTGAGGTAATGAGAGCCCCTAACAGGAGGTGGTTGTCAAGACTGTGCATTCTAAAACGAATCCGCAAGATGTTGGTAACAATTTGAACACAGTGAACGGGGGAGGGAAATTGCCATCTCCTCGAGAATGGCTAGGCTTGGATAAAGACACCAACTCTCATTTTGTGGGCTTTGCCATGGGGAGAAAATAAAAAGTAGTGAACTTGCTGGTGGAATACAAGCTAATACTCCTTTAATTCTTATACTAACTCCATGGGTTAGTAGTTAGTAGTAGTTTAACTTACGCAAAGTCCTATTCTAAGTGAGATAAAGTTAGGCAGCTGAGATTCAGGGACCTGTATTAGACAATCTGGGTTCCATATGAATAAACAAAATGACAGCAGCTCTCTAGGCCTATAAATTCTGTAACTGCATTAAGGACATCTGAGATAATCCCTTTCTCCCTTCCCTGTCTATGTAAAAAAAAAAAAAAAAATCATGAGACTCAAAATCCTTTTTGTTATTTATACTTTGGGCCTGTCTGGCTTCATCTTTGGTGTTCAAAGCTTGAGGCTGGAAAGGATCCTGTCCACATGAAACAGGTTCACAATGTCCAGCTCTGTGTCCTGAGCCTGGATTATCTTAGGTTTACCAGCCCTTTTCAGGTCCCAGGTTGCTCTCTAATGACGGCAGAGTCCGGATTAGCATTGCCTTGGTCCAAGTCATTATGGATCCCAAGGCACAGCCCTGAAGGAAGGAGCTAGCCTGGGGGTTAACTAAACCTTCTGCTTCTCTGAGAGGGAACAAGGCTTCACAGCAGGGTGAATGAGGCCAGAGGAGGAAGAGAGCATACTGCACTCAGGGGCATTGATTCCTCTAATTGATTTCAGTCTGTGTTCTTAGTTCTTCTCATCCCCTGTATAGGTAGGTTCTCTGCAAAAGGTAGAATCTCTCTACGTAGCCCCTTCTCAAGCCAGAGGGACTGCTCTGTGACCTCACCCAGCCCAGGGAGCCCCCCAAGCTCCAGCATGGCCCCTTAGAGAAGGAAACGCCTGCTTGCTACTTCTTAGAGGGAGAGGTGCGGGAGGCGGGAAGTAGCTGCTGCCCTAAGCCATGTACCCTCCGATGGAGATGCAGTACCCACGCACAGCAGGAACACCCTCCCACCCAGGTCTTATGGCATCCCAGAGGAACATGTGACCAAAACTAACCTCCCTTCAAAGTGGACAAACTTGGGTTGAAGTCTGTCCGTGACACAGCTAAGGTCATGGCACAGTCAAGGTCAAGACATACGCCCGCAAGTTTCAATCTGGGACCAGAAAGCAGGTCCTTTTCACCCTATGGTAAGGAGTGAACTCTGACTGTTTTTCAGAATTGGGAAGGAAAGAAAGAATCCAACCTGCTGGTGTGCTACATCACTCAAGATTTCTCCCAGGAGAGGGGCAGGGGGCGGGGGCGGTGGCAGGGAAAAAGTACCCAAGGCACTTGGGGACAGGCCTTCATGTCATCCAAGACAAGCCAGAACAGCTGGTGACCTGAACTCCCTACATCAGACCTCCAAAAAAGGCTACATCCCAGTCCTTCCTCACTGGCGCACTTAACCATCACAGCACAGGCAAGCTAGGAAACTGCCCTTCTGCTGAGCGACGGCAAGCTAACACCCCAGACATGGCCTTGCCTTCCTTTGTTGCCCTGACTGTTCTGCTGCCTGTGGCTGGCACATATTTACCACACCCAGCCCCATGCTAGGACCAGCGCTGTACTTGACAACCCCCAGCTGCCCGGAACAACCCACCCGGCTGCCTTTCTCACAGGCACTGGCCATCTGCCAGGTTACTCAAGGCTAAGACAGATAGGGGCAGTGACGGCCTCTGCCAAGACTCCTGAGCAGCTCCTGCAGCCTGGCACCCCCAGGAGAGCTTTCAGCCCCAGTGGCTCCCCACTGGGACCATGTCTTTATTTAGCCAAGCCTGGCAAGGAGGTGGAGCATCAGCACGAGGTCTGAGATGGACTGTCACTCAAAGGCCCAACGCTGTATCCAGGGCCTGAAAAGCAGCTCGCAAGGGCCTTTGGACACAAAAGGAGAACAAGAGTGCTGCTTTCTAAGCAGAAGTGTCTTCCCTCTGCCCAGTGTGGAGTTTCTACATTGCCACATGTATCTGCATATCCACCCCATCACCCTGACCGCTTGTTCTGAGAGCGTCTTTTCTCATTATCCAGAAGTTTCTCTCTTTATGCTGCGATGTCCCCGCACTGGTGTTTTCCTGCAGTCTTATTGGGTTTCCTATAAGGAAACCTGGGAAAGTGTGTTTAAACACAAAAGAGTGAATCATTCATAGTAGAATCATGACTGTCATCGGCTCTCAGGTCCAAGGCCCTCGGGCTTGTAAATAATGTCCACAATGATCAGGAGAGTATGGAGGGCATCCCACAGATTGTACACACCTGTGGGCAGCCACGCTGCCTGGGTGTTGGTCTGATGTATATACCATTTGTTTTCAACAGAGCAAGGCAGAGGCCACCTCATCCTCTCCCGTTCCAGGCTGTACTCACCAGAAGGAAGTTACCACATTTGTCAGATAGGCCCTGGGATGGCAATGTCAGCACTATAGGCACCTGCTGTCTCCCAGCTCCTGGAAAGAGAAGGAGCTGACTGGACTGTGGTCTTCACTCCTGATGGCAATGGGAGCTCAGCATTCTGCAGTCTTCCAGGATGCTCCGTGCAAACGCCCCTTTATGCTGAGATGACTCTAGCCCTTCATCCTCTTACTGTCCTGAGACAACACCTAGCCAGCCAATGAGGCATCATGGGAAGAGTCCCAGATGAAGTCTTGAGTTCTCTCTTGCTGCCAGCCCAGAGAGAAGCTTGATACTGTATGAAGGCTCATAACACAGTGATATAGTGAAACCTCAGAATGATTCCCCAGAAAGTGGGGGACGGGTGAGGCTGAAATGTTCCCCTTAGGTCTCTATGTTTGAATAGCTAGTTCCCACATAGTGGCTCTGTTTGGGGGAGGTTGTGGAACCTTTAGACTATGCCTAACTAGCAGAAATGGGTAGGATGGGCTTTGGAAATGATATCCACCTGGGATTCTAGCACAGCACCCTCTACTTCCTGACCTAGCAAGACGCAAACAAGGTTTACCACAAGCTCCCACCACCACAGCCAGAGTACCACTTCAAACACACTACCTTTCCTGCCATAATGGACTGATAACCACCCCCCTGAAGCCATGAGCTGAAATGAACCCTTCCTTCAAGTTGTTTCTGCCCCAACAATGGATGAGGGTTTGTGTACCGGAGAACCCTGTTCTCTTGCCTGTCTGTGCAGCATCTTAAGGCCCTCCAGTCACCTTCCATCTAATCCACCTGGGGACTGAGCGAGCAGAGTGTATTTGCTACCCGCTCTGCTCGCAGCTGACCATGTGACCTCAGATCCTTTGGGATTGCAGTTGCCTACCCTGCCAACCTCAAGGCAGGATGCTCAAGCGAGATGCTGAACACAACAGCACTTTGAAGTATCTGAGACACCCTGCACGGACAGGCAACTGTGATGGGTTTTTTTAGGCAGCCCACATCTTTGAGCAGTGAGTTGTGGAGCCCACCTTACAGCATCTGTTTCAGGAATGAGCATCCCATGTCCACTGCACATGGGTCTCTGTGGGAAAGAAGACCATCCCCTTTCACAGGTGGAGAGACAGAGGCTTTCTGGTCCCACTGTGGCTATTCCTGTTAGCACTCCTCACACCCTATTGAAAAGGTTCATGGTTTTGTCATATCCCTTCAACCCAAAGCCAAAGTAGAACCTGTATCTTCATTCTCATTCTCACTATACCATCAGAGACTGGTATATAGATACTCAGGAAGTGTTGGGTGGGTGGATAGATGGATATAGATGGATGGATGATGGATGGATGGATGGATGGATGATGGATGGATGGATGGATGGATGATGGATGGATGATGGATGGATGATGGATGGATGGATGGATGATGGATGGATGGATGGATGGACAAATGATGCCTCTTCTGGGCCTAGTGCCACCTCCTCTTTTCTGTCCTAGGAGTCTCAGGGATCTAACTGACTCATGTAATAAATATATTTGCTTCCTCCTGTTCTGTTCTCCATAGGAAAAATTGATAAATCTGACCAGAGGATTTTTTTTCACTGTTTAAATTCTTTTAATTCAAACTAGATTGGCTTATGCTCTTGACTTTAAAGCCTAATTCTACAAAGATTCAGCACATTAATGGGAATCCAACCCTTTAGAATTCCTGCTAGACCCAATAAGCCTCCTCATTCTTACATGCTAGTAGTGCAATTCCCCAGCCTCTGCACTCTGGCCCAGGGACATCGATATTTTTTTTTTTTTTTAGTTGGAAGAAGAAAAAAGAAGCAACAACTTCAAGTTCCAGGCCTGACTGACCCCCTCTCCACCAACATGAATGAGAAGGATACAGCCCACAGAAAACTGGTAATAAGAAACCGCAGAGAACTGTTATTCCCTGCAACAGAAACCCCCCTCCCTGCACACACACGGTGACCACAGCAGTGGGGCAGAAAACCAGTCAGGAGTAAGTGGAGTCAGTGTCTCCATTCACCTGATGCCCCCCATCCCCCCCCC
>CABHPP010120070.1:0-10753 GCA_902168425.1 Peromyscus attwateri
TTTGTTTTATATGAATGGAAGAGCATTTTAGACAGAGAGGCCAACATGGTAGAGGGCACTAGAGCTTAGCATCATTGGGACTGAGAATATTAGTAACTGAAATACATTCATGAGCAAAGCAGACATGGAAATGAAGCATTTGTTGCCCTGATGGCAACATGAGCTTCTAGGAAAGCTATAGTGAAGACCAAAGTGCTATTTGTGTTCTAGACTGGGGATTCTTAAACTTTTGCCACTTGTGACATTTTTCCTCCTCAGAAAATTTTATGTGAGCTTGGGCATATAGGTGTATAAAATATACATGTATAAATCAAACATCTACTGCTAATAAATTACAAATGAATTTATTTTAGAACAATTCTTTGACACATACATAATTTACCACTCAAATTAAAAACAAAAGCAAGTCTGTATGCTAATGATATAGGGGTACTTGGGGTTTTTTGCATAAGAAATTAAATTAAATCTTAGCTGAATACTTGAAACTTTAGGACTCAGACATCTTTAATGCTTTTCAGAGTTGATCAGTATTTTGATTTTATAATCCTCAATGCTGAAATTGTTCTCTTACATCAATGCATAGTATAAAATGCAGAAATATGTTTGAGTCCATTTATCGGAAACTCTATCCTGGTTTGATGTGAAATTTATTTAATTTTTTATTTGTCTTTCATATATTACCTCGTGACCACAGTTTTCCCTCCCTCTGTTCCTCCCAATCCCTCCCCACCACCTCCCTTCTCCCATAGACCCAGTCTTCCTCTGTTTCCCTTCAGAAAAGAGCAGGTTTCCCAGGGATATCAACTGAATATGCATAATATGTTACATTAATACTAGGCACATGCCTTCATATCAAGGCCAGACAAGAAAACCTAGTAGGAAGGAAAGGGTCCTAAGAGCAGGCAAAGGAGTCAGAGACAACCCTGCTCCCACTCTTAGGAGTCCCACAAGAACAAGTTACACAGCCATAACATATATTCAGAGGACCTAGCTCAGACCTATACAAGCTCCCTGATTTTCACTTTATTTAGTCTCTGTGAGCCTTAATGAGCTCTGCTTAGTTGGTTCTATGGGCTGTGTTCTTGTGGTGTCACTGAACCTTGACCAATCTGGCTCCTACGATCCTTCTTCCCCCCTCTTCCTCGGGGTTTCTCAAGTTCCATCTAATGTTTGGCTGTGTCATTTTTTTAAACTCAAGTCAGTAACTCAAAGAAATATTTTTGACATTGAGCCTGCTAACAAACTACAACCCACAGATAAACCCATTGGATAAACTTAAGGGAGATGGGTCCTTTTCCCTCCTACTAGGTTTTCTTGTCCAGCCTTGATATGAAGGCATGTACCTAGTATTATTGTAACATATTATGCCATATTCAGTTGATATCCCTGGGAAATCTGCTCTTTTCTGAAGGGAAACAGAGGAATACTGGGTCTAGGGGAGATAATATTAAAAGACTTTCTTTTCTATAAACTTTCATGGCTCTGTAAGAGCAGAGAATATTGTATGTATAGCTAAAGAGTAAAAACCACTATAATTCATAGCAAACCATAGTCTCAAATCCTAGTCAAGGTGTTTCAAGCTGCATTCATTGACCTTATACAGCATAAGGACATGTGTAATGCCAATTGTTCATTCTCTGTTCTCAGAAATGATGCAGTGAAGTCACATGACACAACACAGGTAAGTGCTGCCAGAAAGACTTCAGATTCATTATAAGTTTGATTTTTTAATTACTGTTCGGTTATTGTTCCTTCAAAAATCATTTTAGTGTTGCCCTTTTCCCAACTTCTACAACCAGTTGTGTAACCCAGGTCATGACTCATGGTTCAAGAATCTGGGTAATTAGATATACCACTTGAGAGAATCTACAGCGTAGGGAACAAAGCTGAAAAGCTAAAAAGATGTGAAGGCAATAGGAGTCAGCTGTGAAATTGCTGTTATTATGAGACTACTCACTGCTATTACTTTTATAATAAAGTATATGAGAGATGGGAGTGAGTAAAGGAGAAAATATGAGATAAACACACAGGAGCAAAATGATATGCACATCTTTTATCTCAAAGAATTGTGGAGCAATCAGAAAAAACAACTATGTGAAGACATGGGACAAAAGGTCAATTCACTTTTTATATCCAAAGGGTACAGAGCAGGAAACCAGATAGGGTGAGGTGTGAGGACAGATCTCAGACTCAACCAATGACAAGACCCTTCTGGCTAAGAGAAAAGAGAACTCCATGCCTCACTGTTACTACAGTCTCCGAGGAGGATTCTAAGTGGCTTGTAGTTGTAACTTATCACATGAATATTTTCATAAATTTGGGCCTCCATAGGAAAGAAAACCATGTTAGGAAACATCACTCAGTGTAACACAGAAGTATCAAAACTTCGCCTAACCCTAAGCCAGTATGGAGGAATAGAGGTTCTGTTGAGTTGGGCTGCTCCACAAAAAAAAAAAAAAATGTACTGCTGGACTTACCAGAAAATTAGTGATGAAGATACAATGTCCAAGAGAAGCAGCATGATCCTGAATTGTCCAAGAACTGATAGGAATGGGAGATGCTACAGCATAGCAGGGAGAGAGAAAAGAGGAGACATTGTTGTCATCTGGTCTCCTATAGGATTCACTATGTAGGAAGCTGGTGGGAAACCCCACACATACAGCTTTATTACTGTGTGTATGTGTGTCTGTGTGTGTGTGTGGTATGTGTGTGTGTGTCTGTGTGTGTGTGTGTCTGTGTCTATGTGTGTGTGTCTGTGTGTGTGTGTGGTGTATGTGTGTGTGTGTGTCTGTGTCTGTGTGTTTGTGTGTGTCTGTGTGTCTGTGTGTGTCTGTGTGTGTGTTCCTAAACCAAAGTGTAAACCAGTACAATGGAAAACAGTAATTAACTAAAGAATAAATTTCATTAAACAGTAGAATTGTAACTGCTGTGTGAATGTAAATATGAATTCTTTTTTTTTTTTTGGTTCTTCGAGACAGGGTTTCTCTGTGTAGCTTTGCGCCTTTCCTAGAGCTCACTTGGTAGCCCAGGCTGGCCTCGAACTCACAGAGATCCACCTGCCTCTGCCTCCCAAGTGCTGGGATTAAAGGCATGCGCCACCACCGCCCGGCATGAATTCTTATAAAAGATTTCAAGTACAGAATGAAAAAGGTAATGATATAAAGCCACCAATTCAAAGGAGAAAAAAAAACTAAAATGGGTCATTAGAGGCCAGTGAAGTATTAGAACTAAATCAGCTTCTTCCAATGGTCAGGAAGGGACAACAATTGGACCATCTCCACTGTGGACTTGGCCCGTGCACCTATAAGCAGCATTTTTGCCTGACATTCTTTCTCAGCATCTTATAGAAGTGGATCCCAATGAGTCATACTTTTTCATTGAAGCTCAAATATTTCTGATTATTTTCACTGGCGTTTGTCAACAGAACATACAGTGATGGTTTGATTTTGCAATGACCACCAAGACTCATGTTCTGAACATAGCATCCCTAGTTTATGGTTCTGTCTTTCTTAAAGACTATGGGCCTGACTGACAAAAGTAGGTCACTCCACCAGGGAGAGGGGGTATTCTGAGCATTGCACCTACTCTAGTTCTACCAGCTTTCTCTGGTACACACCCATGAGCAAGCCCTTGCCTTGTATCTCTGCTGCCAGAGTAAACCGCTTCTACTACCATGCCTTCCCTGTCATAATGGACTGAAATCCCTTAGCTTTTGTCAGGTATTTTATCGCAGTGATGGAAAAGGTAGTCAATATTCTTACCCAAAGAATATTACTTTATGACCATAGAGCTCACAACTTTATTTGCTTAAATTTAACAGAATATTTCAAATATAAGTTTCATTGAAAACAATGAACTGTTTTAGCTCATGGACACATCAAGGCAATTAACATACCCACTTCCTCAAATATTTATCATTGTGATGTAGTCAAAACCCTCTTCCCTTGACTATTTTGAAATATGAAACATATTGTTGACTATGATCACCTTTCTGCACAACATAACACCTGATGTTATTATTCCTATCTAACTGTAAACTTCTCCCTTCCCCTCATCTCTCCTCTCCAGCTTCTGAGAATCACTATTCTATTTTCTCCAATTTTTTTATTCTGTCTATGAATGAGATCACAGGTGTTATTATAATTAACATGCCCTCAGATTCAACTTATTGCAAATAACAGAATTTTGTCTTGCATTTTATTGCACACACACCATATTGTCTATATTCATTCATCTGTTGATGGTCACTTAGGGTGTTACTATACTCAGCTACTGTGAAGTGTATTGCAATATGCATGCATGACAGTTAGACGTCTCTTCAACACACTGAGATGATTTGCTTTTGATATGTACCCAGGAATGGAACCACTGTTCCATATGGCCAATCAATTGTTTTTAAGGAGCCTGTACTATTGTCCATAATGGCTATACTAATTTACATTCTCACCAAAAGTGTGCATTCATCAGTGTCCATGAGTTTCAAAAGGAGAGCCAATATCTAAGTCATGACTTTAAGCCAGAGGCCGTGCACACATTGAAGACATACCAAGAGCTAAATTACAGCACCTAGGGAAACTGGCCAATTCATATTATGGTCCCCTTGTCTTGTCTCCTCCTTTCTGAAAATTGGTCCCTCAGCATTTGATCACAGAACAGAACTGGATGAAGCTCCCTCTCTGTGTCTGTTGTTCTCTCCCTCCCTAGAGCAGGCCTAGACCTTGAGAAGCTGAGCCTGCCTTGCCTGGGCCTCAGAGGCTCCAAACAGCTGGGATAAAATGTTGAAAAATCCTGCTCTCCACTTGTTTCTGTATGATGCCCTATGCCAGGTGCTGGTGGCATTTCTTACAACAGAGCCCAGAACCCTCCATTCACAGTTAGGTTATAGATATTAGCAGGATTAGAGTTTGAAGAAGCATGACCTCTGGACAATACGCAATAAATAGAAGTGCTTATAGAATGGAGTAAGTGGAGAACACCAGTGAGTGGAGAATTCGTTCTGAAGGGGAAAGCAAGGAACCATGTGGGAGAGGAAATGCCACACCACCAGTGACATCTTTGACATGAGGCTTATGAGAAAAGCTACCCTTTGAAATTCCAGGGAACTCCCAGAACTTCAGATCAGAACAAACAATCTGCTGTTTAGAAGGCAGAAGATTAAAAATGAAAAAGCTAAGTCTAGTTTGAGAGGCAAATTTTGCCTCTAGATGCCAGAAATAATTGCAACACAATATGTAAAAATAAATAAATAAATAAATAAATAAAACCATTGGAATGCTCCAAGAAGCAACTTTACAAATCCATGGTGGTCATTTTGCATCACAAAGATGGGATGCCAGGGGAAAACACTCTCAATAATGAGAATAGGAAGGACCTAGACCTGCGTTACTGAAAATCAGGTGTTGATGGCTACACAGTTCTAATGTGGTTTTCTTGTTTATGTTAAAAGTGTCTTTCAGCTGAATTCAAAGGAAAGAAACATATTTTATGAAAGTACGCAACAAAGGAATAGATCCCTGCCTTCTTGTTTGGAATCTGAACACCCTGTTTGTTATTGGGAATTTGGAGATAATGCACTTTGCTATAAAACAAATGAGGAATATTTCATCTCATCAGCATCTCTCACTCATCCTTAGTCCAGATGCTTTGCAGACATCTCCAGTAGTACATGATAAGTTCAAGTGCCATTAAATCATAAAGAGAAGGAGACAAAACTAGCATTAACTATGGCTGTGCCAGGCCTTAAGGTAAGTGTTCTGTTTTACTAAACTGTGTGGATGATGTTTCCAAGTAGGTCCCCAGGTACAAAGAACAATGAAAAAAGAAAGAAAAGAAAGGAAAAGAAATTCAGAACTGAACCTAAATAATTACATTCATAGCAAATGATTAAGTCCTGGGCTTGGATGCAAACCTGATTGTTTCTGACTCTTTGACACCTATGCTTTCCATGATGTGTGCACAGCTGAGTTATTTTGTAGGAGTTCTGAGAACAACATTGTGCTATAATTATATTGTACACCAAAACATTGTGAAAATACATATTATCACCTCCTATAGCCCAGACAGTGTTCTAAACTCTGAAAATCACCACGAAATAAAACAGAAGAAATGAGAGAGATCAGAAGATTGGGAAGGGAGGGGAAGACTAAGGAGGCAGGTACAGGAAGAGAGGAAAACAGAAAGGAGTTCAACCTTTGTAGCTTTGTATTTACTTGAACATGAAGTTGCTGATGTGTTTGGAGTCATAAAACATTTGCATATATGTTAGCAGATATTTCACTTACTGTATTTTAAATTTTTTGTGTTTTTTTCTTCCCTTCACCCACCCAAATTTTACATATTTTTTCATTATTAGGCTTTTTTTTTCTTGTTTCCTTTTAGTTTCTTATACTTCCTCATCTCTATAGGAAAGAACCACAAGCCAAGAAAAGTATGATTAAGTTAGCAGTATTATGTTTAAATCCAAAACACAGGAGGATATCCCAACAGTTTGTAACACCACTGCCATAGCTAAACTGGTAGAACTTCTATGGCTGCATAGGTGCAGCCCTGCTATCATACCTTAATGCAATAGGTCAAGAGTGTTTCTTGAGTCAGAGAGGATGCATTCCAGTATCTGTTCTACCACTAACCAGTCCTAACCTAATAATTCTGGTCTTCTGAGGTCAGGTTTTCCACCTATAAAATATAATACCTTCTCCACTGGGTAGTTGAAAGAATCAATAAGCCCACACAGACAGCACTTGCCACAGTGCTCTTATATACTTTAAAACTCACAAGTTCTAACAAGCACCTGATATGACTATAAGCATAAACCACTGTTATATCCAATTTAGTTGTCTGAAAATAACAATTTTGCAAGGCTGTTAATGTCAAATAGTAACAAAGTACAGCTATGTTGAAGAGCAAGCAAGGGAAGTTAAATACATGGTACATATACAACACATATGGGTGAAAGGAAAAAAAGAAATTGTGTGCTCTGCACTCTCCTGTCCACCATGCTCAGTTACACATCATAGAACAAAAGGCAGAAAAGCAGAATAGTTGATTATTAAGAACGCAGGACACTCAACTCCTAAATGATCAGACAAGGACTACAATCCTGGCTTTCTGATGCTCATCATGCTTCTCCCTATACAAATAATGAGATTAAGTTCTATACACTTATCCCATATTCACATTTTAAATATTTTACTTTAATGTTTCAAAGCTTCCCAATGCATCAGTCTACAACCATTGAGCTCTCCGTGAAAAAATGGTTTATGATACCCAATAGTGCTTGACTAAGTCTCTAATCATCACTCCAATCTGAGGATGTCACCTCTGAGAACCACAGAAGTTTGAGAAGTATTGCTACTTCTCCAAGGAATTTATAGCAACTCACATACTTTAGTTCATGTACTTGATGCTCTTCCTGTCCATCAAGTAAGAAAGAAACACACCATCTTTTCTTTACCTGATGGGAAAATTTTTTCCATAAGCATAAACACTCATAAGTCCCTTCATGTGCTCCTAATATCTGATTACTATTCACACATAAGTCTCAAAGAACTTTAGAATTTTGTGATTTTTTTTCTCTTTCTGTTTATAATTGGTTTCAGTATTTAATTTTATTTCAATGTTGTATTTAGTCAAAAGATACTTTGAGGGCCACATTTTCATTTCCGTTCAGTCAACACTGCAATAACTAAAGTTTCAGCAGCTTAGTCCTCATTAAATACTCATTAGAAACACCTTCCCTTCTGTGTGTTTTGGATGATCACTTGTATTAGCCCTTACATGTTTTTGCAGATAATCACACTTTGGTCCCTTCTATAAAGAAAATTGAATTTTATTTTTCTTCTTATTTTGTTTTCATTGTCAGCATTCCAGAATAACTTTTATGTAAATGCTTCTTGGAAAAATATATATTAAATCAATATCCAAAAGTAGGAAAATTATTTCAGTAAAATAATACTAATAGATCTAGCATTACAATTTGCTTTTACAAGGGCTCCAGGCATGGTGGAGGGAAATTTCTTGCTCCAAAGTTGTCATAATCTATATGAATTTAAGATATTAATGATTAATTTACCTAAAGGTCAAGTTTTTAGTAGAAAATACTCGATAATTCTCAATGAAGTATTTAAAGAGTGAAAAAACCTGGAAGAAAAGAATTTGTGATAGGGTTAAAGTAATCAGCAAGCCCTTCTCCTTGGAGACCAATATTCACGAAAAGCAGTTCATTTGATTTTATTGACAATATAGAAATGTTTGGCAGGTAGGCTATTTTTCCCCTCTTTAAATTTTTTAAATTTATTGTTGAACCCATGCCAGATTGGCAGCCCTGGAAATCTAACTTATTCTGTGGAACTGCCTCTCCATAAAACTGTGTTCTTTAGATTGGGGGTATAGGTTTTAGTGTGATGACTTTTCCTACCTTAATTACCTTACCTCTGTCTCATAGTCATTAAGGAATCAGAGACAAGCCCTGGAAAAGTGATTGACCCATTTTATTCCCAGTGAGACATAATAGTGACTTCTTAGTATTTGGGGTGAAGAATTTAAACTAAGAAAAAGAATTGAGGCCAGGTAAATAGAGGAAATGCTTCACTTTTTAGGCATAGCTATCGATCATGTGGTCCTAGTTGTTAATTTTATTAATTGGCTGTCTGGGATGGCTTCTAACTCCATCTGGGAAAGACTCAGGAAATGACTGAGCCTCACAGAGGACCCTGCACATTTCCTTATGCAGCCGCAGACTTTCACCAAAATGCTTAAAAGACCCTTGAGCTACAACACATATCACAGCTTCTAATATGGACTTCCAGGGTGATCAACAGCAATTTCAGAAACAAGAAACTTCCTGTCCCCATTAGAGATAGAAATATGCTTTTTGTTGACTTGAAATGTCTCTTCTTTATCACTTTGTCCCCAAGTAGTGTGGTATCATTAGAACTATTTCTGTCCCTTGAACTCAGGTCTATGGAAATTTTTTTAGTTTGGTTTTAGGCTGTCTTTTTATTTCTAGCCAAATAAAAGTTAGCTTAAAAAATAAATAGTCTTGAAAAGTATAAATTACTATGCTTCTCTTACTACACCTGTCTTCAAGTCATCTCAAGTCGAAGACAGTTTTTCACTTTGTTCTCATCCATGCTAGGGATCTGGGTCTGTTCTGAAGCTAAAGAACTTGTTTCTTTTCTCTTTCATTTCATTCAGAAAGTCTGTGTCAACAGGTTTTGAAGTTCCAAGGAGCATTTCATAAATCAACTACAAAACCTTAATAAAGCCTTTCTAGACATTTTATTGTGAAAGAAGCATTGTTGAAATATGTAAAACCAGGATTTTGCAAGAAAAACAGAAATGTTCAATATGCAGTGTTCCTTCATATATACAAAACCAGAATAATGTTGGCCTAAGAAATGCTGACCCTAACAAAATGCACCTAGATCTGAACAGAAAAGCCTCTTGTTCTGTGAATCACATAGGCAACATCTTACATATACTACAGCAAAGACTTTTTCTTCCAGATGTATGGCTGAACCAAAACAAGCACATATATTAGCCAAGTCGAAATTAAGAGAAATCATTGAAAATGGACTTCTGTTCACATCCATGGGAGTACACAGAAGGTGGAGTGTTTAACCAATTAAAAGCATATTTTTCCAGTGTCCAAGCTGTTCAGGTTTACACTTTCCAGAGATGAAGTGCTGTAACCTGTAAACTGCGGCAGGAGGATATGCATGGCAGTTGTACTGTTTTGCCCTGTAATGCATGTGGTTACTGATTAAAAACTTCAGAGAAATGATGAACACTAAGGAATTTTGTTTGCTATAGGGATAGTGAATCACCCTTTCTAGAACAAATGCTGAGACAAACTGATGGGAGAGACAATGAGACCAGAATAATGTACTTAGAAAAGGGATGGTCTGCTTTTCTGTCTGTTGATTCAAAGATGAACTTAACCCAGCTTAAATCAAAATACCCTAAGGTACCATCTATCCTCTGAAATCCATATTGCCTTCTAAAGAAACTTGCCACTACATGGTCTTGATATGGAGCTTAGTCTGTAAATTGCTTGACATGAAAGCTGAGGACCCGAGTTTGATTCCCCAGTACCCAGTGTAAAAATGTCAAACTCAGAACTATACACTTGTAATCCCAGCATTGGAGAGGTAGAAACAAGTGGACTCATGTCACTCCTGACCAGTCTGTCCTACCTGGTGAGTTCAGAATAACGAAAAATTCTTTCTCAGAAACAAAAGACGACCAACATGTGAGGAATACACACAAAGAAGTTTGTAACTACACATTCCTTATTCCTTGTTTATACCTTGCAAATTGATTCCCTACATAAACACAATAAAGTTGCAAGAAAGCAATGAAAGGCATTTTGGGAAATTACTCCACTATGTCTCTTTGATGTATCTTGTTCTATAAAGGACATGGTTTTCTACCCCTCAAATCCATGCTCCCAAAGGTCATACTGTTCAGGATTCCTAATCAAGGTGTGAAAGTTAATCTTGCATTTAACAGACCGGGTATTTATGTGTTGGTCTGAAAAATCTTACCCTTTGCAAAAGCATTTAGACCTGACAAACCCTAACAATAGTTTTTCTTTTCATGAGACAGTATATCAAGTTCATTTAACTGAAAATTAAATTAGTGCCTACATGTGATCATTCAATTTTCTTGAACTCATAAAGTCATTGAAATTGGTTGCTTCCTGAACCACTGGTAGTCTAGTAGTTTGGCTTCTTCCCTCTTCCAAAAAAAA
>CABHPP010120071.1:0-41290 GCA_902168425.1 Peromyscus attwateri
CCCCCCACATGGCACTCTCAGTTTTATTTACTTTCCTGACTCAGAGCTCCTGACTCCTCACTCTGACCTTAGTCCTAGCCTCTGCCTCACCAATCCTTTACTGGTGCCATAGCCCCTTCCTGCTATACTCAGGTGATTCATTCACTGGACCCAGAGTGCAGAGAGGTCTCCATTCAGACTCTGGCCCGGGCCACAGTGCCCTGCCCAGGCTGTGGTCTGTGGTCCCTGTGCTTAGAAAGCTGCGGGGAGTACATCTGGTCCTGGGGAGTTCCATCGGTCAGTGGTCCACCGCAGGAGTCCTTCTGCAGTCACAGATCCATCTTTGGCTCAGATCAATGACCCACAGTAGTCAGAACCCCACCCTGTGTGGAGGGTGGAGCCCTCTGTGTGGGAGGCAGGGATCGTCTGCTCCTCTGGGGTTCTAACAGCACAGTGCTGCTGTGGAGCTGTCAAATCTGATGGTGTGTAAGGCCAGGTTCTTGTCCTCAGGGTTTCACTTCTTGTTCCCCCTCACTCAGAGTTGGGTAATGTATGCAGATACGTGTCAATCAGCTTTCTTTCCTGAAAGCAGTTTCCAGCTTCAGGGATGCTGGGGGGTGTGGCAGTATCATTACTGCTTCTACAGTCACACTGCTGTGGAAGTGGGGAGCAGGCCTGCTTGGGGACCCAGCAAAACCAGGCTGGGTACAGAAGCTCTGGGTGAAAGACAGCATGGTGAGGTCTACTCAGAACCTTTATAAAGGACAGCAGCAAAGTCTGCTGCCTCCGAGGGCTTGGCCCCTTGGATCAGCTTCATCTACTATCCAGAAGAAGAACCAGAGGGAGACCCCTGTCATCAGGGTCCCAAGTCAGACATGATCTCAATGGTGGGGTCTCACCTACAGTTGGTTTAAATCACAATTGATTAAACTCTTTCCACTCAGGAGGATGCAGCCCATGTGTGCTTATATAGCAAACACTAAGTGACTTCTGATAGAGTTGAAATGCTAAGAAGAACACTCGACAGAGGTAAGGAAGAAGAGAATATCACAATCTCCCACATACTTCCAGCTTCCACTAACCAGACGCAGGAAGCTGCTGAATCTGAAGTCAGCATTGACAAGGAGAAAAAGGGTGGGCATAGGTGACTGCCACTTTGTGAGTATGCACACCACTGTCTGGCAGCCCAGAGAGCCCAGGCCCCAGCTTGGCCAAGAAAAATCACTTCTACCTCTCCTGCAGAAACTGACATTTCAATAATCACATGCTTGTGATGCTTAAGTCGAGATTTATTATTATTGCTAATAATAATAAAAATGAAGATTGCTTATGTTCTCCCTCAGTGAGCTGCAAACATTGATTTTCCTAGGGCCTGCATGCATGTTCAAAGCCCGCCTTTTCTTCAGTCTGCAAGGTGGATGGATATTTGATTACCTCAATCCCTTAAACTCCAAATGAATGATTGGCATGGTATTGACACGCCCAGGAGAGATGGTTTGAAAATCTCATAGCTCTGTCTCATGCCTTTATGATTCTATCAATTACAGCCACTGGGCAGAACCTTGGATTGCAGTGAAGGAGGACCCCATGCATGGAAATGTCCTCCCTGTCTGTCCATCAGAGACACATGTCCTCTCAGTATGTGTCCTGCTTGCCTCAGTATTGAGGGAGGTTTTCTAGACAGAAGAGCCTGATGGGAGCCTTTCCCAGAAAACAGGCAGTGCTCTGTTACTAAACAGTAATTAACTCCTCCAGGCTCAACCCTCCACGCCTGCTAATCTTGGTGGCTGTTTACATGCCTCTATTTGTTAAATGGCAACGTTTATTGATTTAGCTAACTCAGTCCCACATTGTAGATTTTCTCTTGGTCTGTGTTCCTACATGTGGTTCAGCATTTTTAAATGTCAACTGCAAAGTATTATTGATCAGTAATTAAAAGTGTAGAGAAAAATTAGCATAGTAGAAGTTTGCGGTCATTAGCAGAAGTACTGTTGGGCAATTATTTAGCATGTTTTAACATTTATTTTCCTTCCTATTATTGACATACAGTATGGTCCTCTGGGAATAGTTTCTTTTCTTTTCTTTTCTTTTCTTTTCTTTTTTTTTTTTCCCCGCTAAAAAGCAAAGTTTTAACATCAATAAGAATTAATGACGAGTGGGTCATTTGGAAAAATTGCTTGTTGGTATTGCTGCTCCACAGATAAGCCTACCCTAGGGCCTGTGTGCTGCCAGGAGGGAAGGGGGGGCTCAGCACTTTTGGGGTGCTCATAAGGGTGGCAAAATAAAAGTTGAATGAGGATAGTGCCCTTCTGTCTCCACAGGGAAGAAGAAAGTGCTGCTCAGAGCCACTGTGGTGTACCTGAGGAGTACTCACCTGGATCTTGTCACATAAGGGATGGAACTCATTGTTCAGCAGAGCTTACTGATTTAGTCATCCAGGAAGATGGAGTCCTGTTCCTAAACCTTAGCCACCATGCTGATGCAAACCTTCAAAAGATTATGTTCCCACCTTGTTCTGATAGCTGAAGCACAAAGCCCACATGGGCATGGCTGCAGGTGAGTGAGGGAGAGGTAGTGTGGTCCTGGGTGTCTTCTTGGAACTGATTGTTCTGAGGGTCAATGTATTTGGGTGAGGAAAGAGACCCTTAGAATCCACCAGTGGGGTCTGGAGGTGAGAACTGGTACACTCTCAACACAAATCCCAGCCCAGAGCTTGCTGAAAAAAAGGCCTGGGGATGTCTGTGTTTCTCTGTGGCAGTATGGGAAGAAAGTGCATCACAAATGTGGGCACTTAGGGTGATGGTGCGAGGATTGGACAGGCAGGGCTGACCAGGGTGTTGCTACCATGATGGTTCTCTTACTCTCAGCTTCAGGGTTTTGAGCCTGTGAAGAAGGAGATGAACGTGGAGGGATTTTATGTTTCCATTTATTTTGGTTAATTTTCTCTTAGATGTGACAAAATACCTTAAGGAAGGAAGCATTTGTTTTGGATCATAGCTTGAGGGAACAGTCTGTTATGTCAGGGATCATGGCAGCAGCAACTTGAGAAAGCTGGTCACATGGTATCTAACACTGTCTGTCCAAGCAGCTGGAGAAAGCTGGTCACATTATATCTGCTCTGTCCCAGCAGCTGGAGGAAGCTGGTCACATTATATCTGCACTGTCCCAGCAGCTGGAGAAAGCTGGTCACATTATATCTGCACTGTCCCAGCAGCTGGAGAAATCTGGTCACATTATATCTGCACTGTCCCAGCAGCTGGAGAAAGCTGGTCACATTGTATCTGCACTGGTCCCAGCAGCTGGAGAAAGCTGGTCACATTATATCTGCACTGGTCCCAGCAGCTGGAGAAAGCTGGTCACGTTGTATCTACGCTGTCCCAGCAATCAGACAGAGACCAATGCTGGTCCTCAGCTCACTTTCTCTTTTTCATGTAGTCTGGGACCTCGGAGCATGTGTTAATGCTGCCCATATTTAGGGTACATCTTCCCTCCTCAGTTACAGATTCCCTTCTGAATTCCTCTTACACACATAACCAGGAGGTGTTTTTCCATGGTGATTTTAATTCCTGTCAATTTGACAATGTTTTCACTCCCTGTCTCCCTTCCATCTTTACGTTCCTCCTTGCATCCTTCAATTCATCCATCTACCCACACCCATGCACCTACCCACCCAGTGGTCCACCTATCCATCCACCTTAGGTAGAGTTTCTGCTGTTGCCGTAAAACACCAGAAGCAACTTGGGGAAGAAACAGTTTATTTTACAGTTGTATACCACAGTCCATCCTTGAAAGAAATCATGGTAGGAACTCAAACAGAGCAGGAACCTGGAGACAGAAACTGAAGCAACGACCATGGGGGGATGCTTTTTACTGGCTTGCTCCTCATGCTTTCTCACCCTGCTGTCTCACAAACCCCAGATCACCAGCTCAGGGGTTGCACCACTCACAGAGAGCTGGCCCCTCACACACCAGTCACTAAGGAAGAAAAGCACTACAGACTTGCCTATAGCCCAAGCTTGTGGAAGTTTTTATCACTTAGGATTCTCTCTTCCCAGATATTTCTAGGTTTGTGTTAAGTTGATAAAGTCAAACGGCACAACGACACTTTGTCAATGTAGTGCACATCACTTATTAGTCCATAACCTTTCCTTTACTGTTCAGCTCCAAGATCTCATATTAATATTAATATCACAATATAAAACACAGATAATGTTAACATTTCACATTTTAAAAATTTTTGTTCTCTTTAAACCATACAAAGCCTCTTTATTTCCCAAAGCTTCTCTGGATCACCCAAAAACCTTTCTTTTTTTTTTTTAAGGTTTATTTATTATGTATACAGTATTCTGCCTGCATGTATGCCTGCACATCAGAAGAGGGCGCCAGATCTCATTACAGGTGGTTGTGAGCCACCATGTGGTCGCTGGGAATTGAACTCAGGATCTCTGGAAGAGCAGCCAGTGCTCTTAACCTCTGAGCCATCTCTCCAGCCCCCCAAAACCTTTCTAAAATCCCCAAATCTCTGTAAAATTCCCAAGCCTCTAAACTGTGGGCTCCTGTAAGATAATATACATACATACATATATATATATATATATATATATATATATATATATATATACTTTCTTACACCAGGTGTTGTGGCACACATCTTTAATCCCAGCACTGGGGAGGCAGAGACAGGTGGATATCTGTGAGTTTGACTCCAACCTGGTTTACAGAATGAGTTCCAGGACATCTAGGGCTGTTACATAGCGAAACCTTGTCTCAAAAAAACAAAAACAAAACAAAACAAAACAAAAAACAAAAATAAAATGCTTTCTTACTCCAAGAAGGAATAAAGCAGGGCACAGTCACAGTCTGAACAAAGCAAAAACCCAACTCCAACGGTGTAAATAACTCAATATCCAATGTCTGGGATTTACTCATGACTCCACAGGCCTTGAACAGTCACACTTTTCTGGCTCTGCCGTGCATCCCACGTGCAGCTTATCTCCCTGACCTAGTCTGGCTTTGCAGCACAGTTGCTACTGTTCTTGGTGGTTGTCCCATGGTATTAGCATCTCCAAAATGGTGGGTCCACACTGCAACTAGGCTGTACTTTCACCAATAGCCTCTCTTGGGCTTTCTTTAGGGACTCTGACCCTGCCACATGGTACCAAGCCTCAACTTTAACAATCCCTCAGTCCTAAAGCTTTAATTGCAACTGAGACTGCACCTTCATCCATGGCCTCTGCCAGTCTCTCTTCAGGGTCTCTAGCCCTGGCACACAGTCCCAAGTCTCCACTACTATCCATAACCCATTAAAGCTTTCAAAGACAATATCACCTTTGTGACTCTTACACATTACCAAGTTCAACTGCCAACATGAGTTACAGCTTTGGCCCTGCTCTGGACCACAGTTTCTATATGCTGACCCTAAGGAAATATTTCCCAGTTCTTCTTTTTTTTTTTAACTTTTATTGATTCTTTACAGATTTCACACCATGCCTCTTGATCCCACCCATCTCCCTGCCCTGCTGCATCTGCCCTCCATCCTTGCAACACCCCCAAAACAGAACATAATTTAAAAGAAAAACCAAAACCCAAACAAACAAAACAAATACATTGTCACGGAAGCTGTGGTATGGCCCAGTTTTCACCCTTTAGTCCCTTCCTCTTTACATTGTCATGAGTCATTGGTCTGGTTCTAGGCCTCTGTTCTCTGCTACACCATCAATAATGGGCTCTCACTGCATTTTCCAGTTCTTTAGATCAATATATCATCTACTCATCCATCCACCATGTACTTATCTATCCACTCACACATACATACATCCATTCATCCACCGGGCCATTACTGGTCCCCCATTGGCTTTCCAACACATTCTTCCAATACATCCTTTGTTAGGCATATTATGGAGGAACAGAATCTGGAATAGTTGTGTCTAGAATGTTGACTGCAGGTTTTCTGTGTGGCGTGTTACTCTGAAATCCTTGGAGAACACTAAGATTAATGGTAGGGTGCTTGATGTGTGCCCAGTGTGCCTACATGGAGGCAAGAAGTTGAAAGGTTGCTTAGAAGCAAAGGTGAGTAGATGCAGGTATGTGTTTGTTCAGTTTGGATTTGGGTGCCTGGTAAGGTTGACAAAAAAATATCTTTCAGAATATAGAGTAAGTTTTGTGGGTCTGGCAGTGTATGAAGCAGAGAAGCATTACTAGGCCTTTCGTGAAGAGAGTGCTACAACCATCCAGGGGAGTGCCTGCAGCAACAGGAGCCAAGCCGCTGAGATTCAAGAATAACGGAGAACTGTGCAAATATGCACAGTGAACACTGGGCCATGTGGAATTAAAACGGATCTGAAGTGGAGAAGTTAAGACCCACGACGGTGGACTTGGAAGCTAACACATCCACAACAGAGGATACCACAGAGGCTCCAGTTCTGCCAGGAATTTACCTCCTCTCATTTTCTAGCTCGTGTGGTGAGTTTTGGCATTAGAGTGATGCTCCCAAACTTCCATGGAAGGTAGGATGCAGGGCGGTTGGACAGAAATCATGGCTAAAGGAAACAGACGATGCTAGCAGAGGGAATGAACTCACAATGGACCAAGTGTTCGGGTCTCAGAGTTTGGAGAGACGCATGTGATATGGGTCTCTGGAGTCATACGCTGCACCGTCCACATTGTTGATGACTTTTGACAAGCCACCATCCCTTTACCTTTTGACCTCAGTGTGAGCTCATGCTCAGATGAAGGGGCCAGTAGCCTCCTATTCATGCTGTGGAGACCACTGGGATCAAGTGTTAAAGATGACTGTGGAGTGGCCTCCTGGGCCCCAGCTCACGTGCTGCCTGTGTCTTTCAACTCTGGCTGGGATGAGTTGGCGGGGCTACCGCATGCCTGCAGCAGCCCTGAAAGGAAGCACCAAGTTCCCAGAATCCAGCACCCCCCAGGAATGTGCAGAGCTTGTGTCCTGTCACCCGACAAAGCCTCTTACAGGGTGATATCAGCCTGGTGCTTGGCTTGAGCAGGCAGGACAGAATATCCTGTGACCATCAGAGAGAAAGGCAGACTGGGTGAGTTACAGTGAGGCCACCATCACTGCTCACCTGGACGAGACTCAAGCACCAAAGGAGGCTAGGCTGACCACGGTGGTGCTTACTGTATCTGAGAGTCCAATAAGAAGCAGACAGCAGCCAAAGGCCAGCAGGATGGGCTGGATCCCCACACTGAGACCAAGAGGGAAAATGTGCAGAGATGTGCTTGCTACGGATATGTCCAAAAACTTGACTTTATTTCCCTCTTTTTATGAGAGTTTCTTTTCCATTGCTGAGATAAAACTCCATGACCGAGGTAACTCACAGAAGGAAGAGTTTATTTGGGCTGGAGGTTCCAGAGGGTAAGGGTCCGCCTGGCTCTGAGACATGGCAGCAGGTGGGCCTGGTACCAGGATCAGGAAGCTGAGAGCTCACATCCTCAGGTATAACCACAAAGCAGAGAGAACAAACTGGAAGCAGGCTATATACTTTTATTTCCTCCAGGAGGGCTATACTTCCTAACTCTTCCCTAACAGTGTCACCAACTGAGGAACAAGTTCTCCATCACAGCCTTGCTTTCAAAGACTAGGAGTGGTCTCCCGGTGCCCAGCATAGGACTGTTCAAGGGGTCCAGGAACTAGAGGTTATTGGCTACTGCCCAAGGAGAAGGGGCTTCCACCTGTACATCTCAGAACAGATCTGCTCTCCAGGGCTGGCCACAGAGGGAAGAGGAGGGTGCAGAGCTAATCCCCAGCAACAGCAATGCAGAAGGGAGCTATTGAAAAACAGGAGGGCATCTGGAGAAACACAGAAACTTCTGGAAATTGGTGGCAGTGGGCTGGTAGCCAGAAGGGAGCCTTGATGCCAGTGAGAATGTTGCCACTTAATAATTCAGTAAGCTATGTTTTTTTTCAAGAAATGAAATATATTAAAAGCTGTGTTTTCATTTGATTAATAAATGTGGTTTTGGAATGACAAATAACCAAATAATTAAAGTAAATCCAATCTCTTCCTGCAAACATCCTTTAAACAGTCCTTAATTTGCTTTTAAGTATAAATATTAAACACCACCCATGCAGAAGTCTCCTTTCCCAGCCTTGCTTTCCGATGGTTTTGCCCTTCTGGTTTTATCTGCCCTTTATCGAATGTGGCCAGCCACCTCCTGCCTCCTGGCTGGAAACTTGGGAGGAGGAGGAGGTCTGTTGGCTGCTCCTTTACACAGATGTCTCCAGAAGTGCCACAGAGGCAGGACTTGTGTGCTGCTGGTTTGTGTGTAAAAGGGGGCTTTCCTTAAATATAGTTTAAGGAACACTTAAAGTCCCAAGATAGTCACCATGGCCCATTGACTATCCTATGAATGGAGCATTGTCCTAAATAGCTGCTACACAACATCAGTTACCTTTTCAGAGTGTTGCTGTGGACATATGTGCAGGATGTGGGGATAGCGTAAACTGTGCCTCTTGTCCCAGCTTGAAATCAGTCTTGAGAACCATGCCTTGTCTGTCACTCCAAAATGAGACAGATAGAGATTCCCAGGGGAGTCCCTGATGAAATGCCCCTGTGTCCAGTGTATGGTCCAGGGGCACAGGTGAAGGATGCTGCGGTAATGGGAATCCTAGTGAACTTCAGCTCTTGTCTTCAGGACTACAGGGCAGGTGAAAATGGTGCTCAATGTGTGATGTAGGGACATGCACAGAGACATCCTTCCCTTTTTATGACCCCTTGGCCACATTGTTTCCTCCTAAAAGACCACCCTCTCTCTCCTCTCCTCTTTTCCGTTCGTCAGTCTTTGTCAAGAGAGTCGTCTCTGACCTTTGCTGAGAACCAGGGAGACCAGGCTATACTGTGAAGACAAGCTCAAGCTGGGGCTTTTCTGCAGAACTGCTGTGGGTCATCAGAGCACCTGACCTGAACAGACACCAAAGAGGCTGGTGCTGTCTGTGCGCCTGTCTGCCACTGGAGCTAGGACAGAACTAAATGAAGGGATCCAGATGGGAAAGCTGCCTCCAAGAGAAGAGGGCAAGAAGGGAGGGGGTTATGGTGGGAGGAAGAAAGAAAGAGAGGGAGACAGAAGGAAGGAGGGGATGAGGAGGAAAGGTAGAAAGGAGAGAGGCAGGTCAGAGCAGGAATTGCTGAGTGATGCTGTCAGCACCCAGCTGCTCACTGGCTGGGAGGAGAGAGTTGGTACAAGCCAGAAGGGTCATGGCACTTGAGACTTCATCGTGATGCTTCTGCTGGAGCCCACATGTGGGTTCTCAGGCCTCTGAGACCGAACACCACATGGGCAAGTGTTGTCACTCGACCTTGAACACTGCCCGGGGGGCCTTGAACACTGCCCGGGGGAAGAACTTTTTCTGGAGGAGATGGTGTAGAGCAGGGAGTCTGTTAGCTCAGCAGAGCTCTGAAGGGAGGCACAGTGAAGAAACAGGACAGGGAGGGTAGCAGTCTAGGTTTTGGGTCTTTCCCCTCATGAAGCATGCCCCTGGGTGAAGTGGGTGCTGTATTTAGCAACACGCAGTCTGGGTGCTTACTCATTCACTGTCAGTGAGGTGCATACTGATGTCCAGGGTACCATGTGCAGTGAGTCTTGGAGATCTCACTATAGTTCCCACAACCCCATCCCCGGTCCTCCAGAGGCTGGGTTCTGTCCCACAGCTGGGATGTATGGTGGCTGTGCTTACCGCGCCTTATGATGAGCATGGAACCTTCAGTTTTCCACCATGAAGAACCACAGTAGTGACCATCTGTCTTTGGATACCCGTGCATGTAGGAGGATGCATAGATGCAAGTGTACAAGGCTGCCCACACAGAGGCCAATCCAGTCTGAGGCACTTCCAGGCCAGTGTCTGTGACTCTACGGTGCAAACCCATGATGTAGATTGGGTTTTCATCAGAGAAATGAAAGAACAGGAGGAGGTGGGGAAAGTTAAGGACCCAGAATAGCCACAACCCTTTGGGCTCTGGTTGGGAGGTACAGGTGGAGTAAGAGCATGCACACAAAGAAATGTCCCATCTTCTGGGTAGGTCCCTAGCAAGGACAGAGTAGCACTGACGCTCAGTCTGCAATAAGAGTAAGCAGCCTGCACACTGTGAGAGGGAACCCGAGGAAGGCGGGTTCTGGGTAAGACTGAGTGCCTTCTTCAGGTAGAACATGTGTGCAGACATCCTGTCCCGATGAAATAGCGAGCATGGGAAAAGACCAAGTTGATGGAGTGTCCAGAGTGGCAGAGTGGCACCAGCTACAGAGACCAATCCCCATGGGGCGGGGGGACTAGAGATTTTCCCTCCCTAAAGGGAGCAGTTTCAAATGCTGACTGTGTAATGGTATTGCAAGTATTATTTTTAGTTACACGTATTTATTTATTGCATGTGTATATGTGGGAGCATATATATGCCAGGGCATATATCAAAGGATAACATGCAGCTTTGGGAGAGTGGCTTTCCTCTTTGCAGACTTGAGGAGGAAGGTTGTCTTTTTCCATCAGGCAGGACCTGGTGATGGAACTGGGCTATCAATCTTTGTGGGAAGTGCCTTTACCTTCTGGGCCACTGGCCCTGAAATGGTATTTAAAATATTTTCAATGTGATTTCCTTCACAAAGTTTTCCTGACCCACAAACTTGGGGCATCAGCTTTTGCTTTCAAATGCCCCCAGAATTTCCCCTTCCTTCATTTACTCTTGCATGTAGCTGACACTCCTTTCCAGAAAACAGATGATCTGCTTCTTGTTTCTTTAACTCTGGTGGCATCTTGCAAGAGTGCTCAGTGTTTGGATGTAACCAGACAGTGGATATTTGGTGGTTTATTTAGAATACTTACATAGAATTACAGAAGGAACGTGGCTGGATTTTCAGACTCCCAGGTTTTACATTAAGGTATTCCAACTGTCAGCTCTTTTCCAAATGAGAGGGTATAACAGCATGGAAAAGAAAAGCAATCTTCTAGATACCAGGAGGATGATGGAGGCATGCAAATAACATGGGTGCTGAAGAAATAGGAAGCCATGTTTATTCATAGATGGGACAGGAATTAACTCCATATGTTTTACAACAGTGTCTGTACCTGTTCTGTTCTGATGAAAGGGCTATTGAGGGATGGGTATGTCACCCACACCTATCTCCTCTGCATCCTCTGTCCCATGCTCCAGAGAGAATCCTAGTGAATCTGCTTGCCAGGGATCTCTAGCACGTGTAGAGCAGGCATCAAGGACTTACACTCGGGAGTCCTGTGACTTTCTCACCTTTGTACACATACAAATCACACTGCCAGTAAAGACAGGCAACAGAGATGTCAAAGCACTGCAGAGCAACTGAATCATCTCACATGCTTGTCCTCATCTCCAACCAACATGGTCTCCTCATTGAAAGTTACCTGGTTATTGAACTGTGACGGGACACACTCCAGGGTGGTTATGCAGGGTGGGTGGCCCATGACGTCATGGTGTTCTGCCGTGCCCTGTGTTCCCCAGCACTGCCTGTCATGTCACTTCTCAGTGGGGAATGTAAAGAAATGTCTGCTCCTAGCCAGTGAGCTTATTGGAGTCACTCACAGCAGCATGGGTAACCCACAGGCAGCTACAACACCCAGAAGTTCCACCTTCATCTTTTTTACCTCTTACACTATCTCAGAGAGAATAGCAGCTTTGTGGGGGGCTCCTGAGAGCATGGTGGGGCTCATGTGAGCTTTGTGAGTCCTATGTTACCCATGAGAGAGTGTTAATAGATCTCAACTCCTAAGGGCCTGATGTAATTAACTGTGGCTGCTTTGAACTCTTCAAATAGAAGAATTGGCTGCAACATACCATCTGTTCTCAGATGTCCAACCACCTCCCCTTCATCTCTTCTGCAGAATAGATCTGGCTAGAGCTACCCAACAATGACCCCAAAACTCATGTGTGTTGAACACCATTTCTGACACATCCTGATGTTTCTTGTGAAATGGCGTTCACTGAAGGGCTTCTGTATTGCCCTGCAGAGACACACCAGTTGGCGGTAATTCCACTGATGGGCCTTTCCTTCTATAGTTCTTGCTCTGGGGTCGTATCACAGAAACCAATGTTATGGAACTTTCTCCATGTTTCCATCTAGATTCAGCTCATAAATTTGAGTCTTTCATTTGTGATAGGTCATTTTTCTAGGTGAAAATCCAGTTTTTCCAATACCACTGGTTGAAGAAGCTATCCTTTTACTATCGTGTGTTTTGAAGGCCTTCTTCAAAGACCGTGAACCACGTACTCACAGGTTAACTTCTAGCTCCCCATTCATTCTCCTCCTTTGTCAGTTTGTTGGTACTGTGCTCTTTGGTTACTACAACTTTGTAATGTAGCTGAAATCTCAGGGCATCAGTCACTTTGCTGCTGCTGCTGCGATGGAACACCATGACCAAGACAAACTCATAGAAAAAAAAAAGCTTATTCTGGCTTAGGTTACAGAAAGTTAGTGTCTACCAGTGTGGCAAGCTGCAAACATGCAAGCAGGAATGGGAAAGTTGAGGTGTCTTTAACTTCAGGCACCAAGCAGAGAGGACAAACTAGAAGCCCAAGGCTTGGGATCACAAAGTCTTCCCTGGGTAATGTACTTCCTCCAGTGAGATTGCACCACCTAAACTTCCCCAAACAGGACCACCAACTGGGGACAAGTGCTCAAATGCCCACGGCCATGGGGAACATTTCTCCTTTAACTCACCACAAGGTATCATTCCTCCAACTTTTTCTTTTTGCTCAAGATGTCTTTGGGATATTCTGAGTCTTTCGTGGATTCACAATAATTTTAAGATTTTTTTCCTAATGGTATAGAGAATAATGTAAGTCTCAGTAGGGATTGCCTCAAGTCTGCTAAAATCCCTCAGTATCAATAACATCCAGGATCAGAGTCCCCTTCCCTGTCACCATGTCTGCTTCCATGTATTTGGTCGCTGTGGCATAGTTTTCAGCATTTTGCTTGAATTTTACTTCTATTTATTTTATTTTGATGCAATGATAAGTGGCACCATCTTATTAATTTCTTTCAGATCACTCACTGCCAGTTCATAAATACATTATGGTTTTAAAAAGATGGAAATTATATTTGTGTGTGTGAGAGAGAGAGAAAGGGAGAGAGGAGAGAGAGACATGTACACGTGCAGGCACAACATAACTGATTTTTCAGTTGTCTTTTTGTACTTCGGTTTTACTGAATTACTCTATCAATTCTTTTTGCCAACTTTTCATGTAATATATATCATGTAATATATACAATATAATAATATATATACATATATACACACACACACACACACACACACACACACACATATATATATATATATATATATATAAAATCATGTCATCAGCAAACTGAATGAAGGGAAAAGTGACATTTGGGGACAAAGAACAAACAAAATATATATCAGCTGATCAGCAAAAGGACTGATGTCCAAAATACACAAGGAACTCAAGCTAGCCATAAGAAGAAACAATTTTAAAGAAGGGGAAAGGATTTGAGAGACACCCTCAGAAGAAAGACATGCATGTGGCCACCAGGTCTGGGGAAAAAATGCCAGCAGAGTCACTCATGCTTATGAGATAAGCTGTCATTAAAAAGATGACTGATGAAAAGGCTGGTGAAGTGTGGGAAGCAGGGCTTCACATTGTTGGTGGGAATGTTGAAAAGTTCAGCCCTTGGGGTCCCTACAAGAATTAGCACATAACCAAGCAGTTTTGCTTTACTTCTGAACACACCTTCAAAGGAAAGGATGCTGAAGAGAAAGCTGCCCTAGGTATTCACGCCATCTCTCTCCACAATAGCCAGGGTGGGGAACAGGGACAGGCCTCTGGGCCTGTGAGTGATGAGCATCATGCAGTGTGGGCAGGGACAGACCACTTTCCAAGTTGGAGCACCGAGTCCAAGCAGGGGCTAAGCCTGATGGACACCGGAGATGCTGAGCTAAGAGAGGTGGTTAATGAATGAGTTTACTTTATGTTAAATTTCCAAAGGTTGAACTCCTAGGAGAGAACCTAAGGGTGGGCAAGGGCAGGGCCAAGGATCCAAAGTCTCAGATGGAGGGCAGTTTTAGTGACAATATTCTATATAATACATATTTCAAAATATCAGAAAAGGCTTTAGACACTGTCACCACTGAAGATGATGAGTAGTTGATGTGACGGATGTGATGATTAGATTGGCTAGCCTGTCCCACGGTATACCCTTGTATGAAAACATCACATTGTGTCCCCCTATAGGTATAAAATCATTATTTGTTGATTAAATTTTTCAAAAATTAGAATTTTACATTGTTTCCTCATTGCCGTTGGGAGAGATTTAGTTCATTGAGTGAAAACATTACAAATTCTGATTGCCATTAAAGGGAGGAGAAAGGCCACCAGTGTGTTCTCCCAGACTTTGCTCATCAAAGTGGCGTAGTCATTCGCTGTTATGGATGTTACTGTCCACCTCACAAGTGGCCAAGTGCCACTTTCTGTAGTCTAGCTGGGTTAAACACTTACTGCCTCTTAAGAAAATTAACTCTACCGAGAGGCTCTGTGCTCCTGTGCATTTGGTCTTGGCCAGAGCAGGAATTACCACTGAAGGGTTTAAATTCCTCTTCATTGCAGCCTTCATCCCTGCGCCTTTCATCTGAAGCCATTCGTTCTGGAAATAATTTATTGTGGAGGCCCATGAGGAAAGGATGCCTGCTTTTCAGAAACCTGTGGATCAAAGATGATTGAACACTGTTTCTTGTTTTTTTTTTTAAATAGGAATAAATCATCTCTGGCCTGAAATAGGTGGAGGAAATTTTAATCCAGAGTGATGCTACAGTGTGGAAATTCAGACGAGGGCTCAGGCGGTCTTCATGCATCCAACTCTTTCTTACTTTGTGAGGAACCAGAGTTGGAAGTGTCCAAGCGCAACACAAGGCTTATGTAACTGAAGGACAGATTCTGCATTTGACAGACAGCTCTGTACTGCGCAGCTAGAAAAATCACCCAGGACAGTATTCCTTCTGCAGAGAGCCCGTTGCAAAGTCTGTCTAGACATTTCCTTTAAAGGAAAAGTACCATTTCCACAGCAAAAACACCTTGGTTGCTATCATAATAAAAAAATATAAACACACATATGCCAAGAGCCAGCCCACATTTCTTTTTGCTTCTCCAAACACCAGCAGTGCATTCTGGGTACTCAGGGTGCCCTTAGCTGCAAGTGCAGAGGTGGTTGCCAACCCTAGAAGGACTAAAGTTGTGTAATTTGATTTAAATTCAGCTCATCCTTGATAAAACAGAAGGAAGGGGGCTGTAAAACTGGGAATCTTTCTGCTTATTTTTAACTTACATGTGATTTTTTAAAAATCGGTTAGTTCTTGAACATGATGTCTCTGGCTGGACCAGGAACTCTCAAGCATCTGGCATCTTGTTATTCTGCACATAATTTTATTCACCTGCCAATTGATGTTGAGTGTTTTCATTTTAACAAATCTAAAACATGAGGGTGTGGAGTCCTGGTGCCTAACTCTCTTCACTCGGGGTCCCTCTCAGTGTTTGGTTCACAGTGATAATTTTTTTTTTAAAACGTATGTACATGTGTTAAGCACTTCGGTAGATTCGTTTGAACCCAGCCTGCTGCTGGCGGGGAAAATGGAAGCATGTGTGGTTCTGTGTACACAGGCAAATGGCATCAGTGGTGCTTTCGCTGGGACAGTCACCTTCCCACACACTTTCCACCCTGTCTGGGTTTTCTTGAAGGTCGATTGGGTTTTTAACTGTGTTATCTGCGAGGCGTTTGATGGAGTGGTCCAGATAACAGGGGGAGAGAGAGCAAAGCAAAAAGAATTTTTTGAAGATCAAAAGTGGCTGTTCATTTTGTTATCTGACCCCATCTGTTGTCATGGTAACAGGCTCCTTTTAACCTGTGTCGTGGGATGGTTTGCCTCTATCAGCTCCAAGCGCTCCTTTTACTGAGGGCGGTTCCTGCAGCAACAGCTGACTTCCAGGCTTTCTGTGGAGCTCGAGGGGGGGGGGGGACGTGGCATCCCACATTGCGGAGGACTGAAATTACATTTTCAATTTAAACTGCTATCTTAATTTAGGTAGAGATGAACCCAACGCCGTAGCTTGTCCCCAGCCTTTACAATGGGTGGGTAAATGCCATTTAGAAATGAAATAAATTGACACGCTGACTCTCCTGTGAAGAAGACAGGTCTTATTTTGTTCACCATTTAGCGGGAAGGCAAAGCGATGGAGCACAAGGTAGTATCAGAAGGCAACTTTTAAGAAAGGGACAAAATAAGAGATGCCAGTGGGAGTCCGTACAAAGGTAACCAAGTTTCCTCACGTAGATGGTATTTTTCGAAGTCAGCTTACATCATGCTGTGCGAGGTGGCTTGAAATGGACACATTTATTTTTTAAACAAAACTGTGGGAAAAGTGAATTTCAGGACACTGAGTTCCTTCTGAGGCCATGTCAAGGACCAAATGCAACTAGAATATCCTTTTGGGCTCAGCTGATGAAGAAATGATTGCCCAGTGCTTGGCTGCAGCCCTGGGTTTGGTGAACATCTCTCTCTACAGCTCGCCTAGGCAGAAGATACTGTTCCTGTGCCTCGTCTCTCAACAGTGCATGGCCAGTGGCTCCTTCCTCTGGACACTCCTTGCTCTGAAAAACTCCTTCTGGGTAGAATTCTCTGAGGGAATGCAGAGGGTCTGCTGAGGGCCTAACCCAGGGAGACCTTCCAGCCTGAGCATCCTCAGCAGCCCAGCTGTTCTCTCCAGTGGCTTTCCTGTGGACTACACTTCCTCCTGGGGTAGGCGCAGAGTCATGCCCTAATACATCTCAGTTCATCCGTCTGCAAAAATAGAGACAGGAGCTATGTCCAGTGTCTAGGACAGGGAAGTGAGAATGGGGTGCTTTTCCAAGGGTGCCATGCTTGACTCCTCAGAAGCTGCTGAGATTCTGTTCTGACTCTGTCCTGCCAGGAGGTGGACAGGGACATCTTGAACCATGGGGACATGTGCCCAGGGCCAGAAGCTCCTTACATCCTAGCTGGTCTCAGGACAGGCTTCAGGGATTTTCTAGGAGGGTAGCCCTGGCCTGATCAGAATATTACACAATGTGCCCCTAAACATACGCCACCCTGTGAAAATGTACATGTTTTGCAAGACAATTATAAAATTATTGAACAATGTGAAAGGAAAGCTGCATCCAATCTGAAAAATACAGTGTCCTAAACAAGGTCTTATATCGATCACAGCAGTCAACACACCAGCATGGATGGGGAAGTCTCGCAAGTCCCCACCCCAAGATGAAGAGCCACAGGCAATCCATGGATCCCAAGAGAGGGAGAATCAGTCTTCCCCAGGGATAAGCTCCTGACACACTATCCAATCCCAAGTGGTCAGCCTTAAACCCATGTACATGTGAACAATATTATTTGGATCCAATATGTTGTATGTATGTGTGTCAATAATTATAGAAGTAGAGGCTGTGGATTCTGGAGGGAGTGCGGGGTTCTAGAGTAAGTTGGAAGCATTATAGTGGGGGGAGGGAGAGGTATAAATTATGTAATTATATGAAATTCTCAAAAGTATAAAAAAATTAAAACTCTAAATAATGATGAAAAAAAAGAACAAATTCCTGGAAATGACCACATACTAAGAAAGGTGTGTGTGTGTGTGTGTGTGTGTGTGTGTGTGTGTGTGTGTGTGTGTGTTGAGGGTAAGAGAATTGTGACATTTATTGGCAGAGGAATGTTTGATTTTTTTTCTTTTTGCTTTTTTAGTAATGGAGTTACTGATCTAAACACCTTGATTATTTTAAAGGATGTTTACGTGTGTTTTTGTATGTATGTGAGTGCATGTGTATTTACATGTATATGTATATATATATATATATATGTGATTGTGTACGTATGTGTGTGAGTATATCTGCATGTGTGTATATATGTGTTTGTATACTGGGTTTGTGTATGTGCATGCATGTGTGTTTGTGCATGTTTGTGTGCATGCATGTTTGTGTATTATGTGTGTATGTGTTTATGTGCACACATTTATATATGTATGTGTGTGCATTTGTGTATGCATTTGTGTGCATGCATATGTGTGTTTGTGTATATACATTTGTGTGTATTCATGTATGTGCTTGTGTTACTGCTGGAACACATGCTTATCCCCTTCTACTCTCTGAAATAGGAGCTGATGATATCAGAAGACCAGAACCATGAAGTCTCATCCTAGAATTCTTGCACACCTGTGATTCTTTAACTTCTACAATAAACCTCTGTTAATGTTTTGAGAGTTCTAATAAGGTCTGATGCTGAGTTAGAAAGTACAGTACATTAGATTTACTCCTCCATTGTCAAAACATTGCTCTTAAGTTTCATTTGCTATTTTTTAATCTAATACTAAAAGGGAATTCTAAGCTGGATATATTTGATTCTCCAAGGAGCTGCTCAGATTTAACTTTGGGTCATCAAGTTAAATTAAAGATGAAGTAGAACAGCTTCCTGATTTCTCCAAAGGCACTTGGGTAGAAAACGTGTGCTCCTTTAATAAATGAAGGTGATTTCAGTGGATTGGTTGAGTATCTTGACTGCTAAACCCACATCTTATTGACCCTGTTTTGCATGATACATTGTTCAATAGAGAATAGTCAGCTCTGTCCCTTTGTTTTGTGGATTTATTCTTCCCCATCCTTAAAAGAAAAGGTGCTGATGTGCCTGGCAAGACAGACTGCCTCATCCTACCAGGTGGGATAGGCCATGAACAAAGAACTCTGTGGACTTTGGGGAGCCCATCAATCACAGGGGGACCTCTCAGGGTACTGGAGGCAAATTTGTTGCTGGAGCAGGTTATTCAGAGAGCGCAGCAGAGTGACAGGGGCCTGGTACACATTTGGGCTGTGGAGGGGACGGGTGTTGGAGCTGTGTCGACTGCAAGTTACTCTCCTAAGCCTCCACCACCCTCAAGTGCTCCTTCTGAGACCAGGCTCACACTCAGGCCTTGTGGGTTCCTGGAGAGACTTGCCTCTGCACCTGTCCTCTCCCGTCCACTCAGGCTGCTTCACCCCTGGGAGCCTCTTATGCACATTCTAAGATCCACAAAGTGTTTTTCTGTTAGAACCTGCTGTTGAGTCCCATTGTCTTCCTGTTGAACTGGAGCCCTTTAAAGAAGCCTTATGATGGATGCCTGGAGAGTCTCTCATCTAGTAACACTAAAAAGAAAAGCACAAGGAACACAGGCAGATTATGCAAATGCTTTCGGGAGGACCCATTTTAAATAAAATAGTTTTGCAAAGCTGTGTAACTGCTTCAAAGAGTCTGTTGTCAGCGATTGACAGGAAATCATTTGGCGACAATGTCAGAGACAAGGATAGAAATGACACCGTGGACAGGGGTAATACTGGATTGCATTAAATGCCTCACTTTAAGCATGTGTGTAAAAATAAATTAAAAATTAGGAAAAACTAAATAAATGGGAAATGTTGAAAGTCAGGTTGTTATTCCATCTCTCTTGAGTTCTGTGACTCCTGTGATCCCTTATAGACTCCCAGATTTTCTGTTTCTGGCTAGAGATAGCTGCCACCCTTTAAGTTGAAAAAGTAAGCACAAACAGAACAAATAAATACCTCCTGATAAACATGTCACAGGAGGGCAACGTGGACTTTATTTTACAGGATTTATTGCCAGTCTTGTTTTTTTTTTTTTAATTTGAAAAAATTCACTAAGTGTCCATGTATATGTTTTCATGCACCTGTTTCTCTTTCATTAGGATTTCCCCACAGAAAGCATTTTAAAGTCACTTTCAAAAGCTTGCTTGCAGACTGTTCTGGAGTGAGGAGCCAGCAGAAGCAGGCTAGCCCCTCAGATCTGCAGGCTGGCTCCCTGGCAGGTCAGGCCTCAGGAGAAGGCTTTGTCATATGGAAATGTTTAAGGGTCCGGCTCACAGCCTGTGTAGGCTGCCTTTTATCTTTGCAGGGTTTGAACATGATCCTTTCAAAGCCAGATAACCCAGGAAAGGCCTCGCAGGGACTCTGGCTGCTTCCTTCCAAGCTCCTCACCCCTGTCCTCAAGGGAACGGTTACCAGGATTCAGTGTGTGCTTTGGTCTGTGCGGCCCTGGAAAACAGCACTTCTCCCTACTGTTTGCCTTTAAGCAGCAAACGCAGTTTTAAGATTGCAGATAGCCCAACACGCCTGCTTGGAGATTTGTTTGAACTTAGGCATCTTTTACAGATGTTGAAAGCTGGCAACTGAAATTCCACTGAAGCTTTAGCCTTCCAGCCCCAGGTGACCGTCCCTTGTCCCTTGCCTCGTTCCATGCTCCTGGGAAGAATGGATTCTCCTCACCTATTTTCACAAGAACACTTCACAAAAGCGGTGGACATCTCACTCAACACAGAGAGGCCAAGCACACATCACAATGGATGGGTGTCTTGAGCCTCAGCCTGACTCTCAAGCTTGCTGTCCCTATGGCTGGCGGGCACAGAGGTTTCACCTTGTCCGAGGTGCTGAAGACCAGAGCTTCCCCAGCTGAAGGAAGGGAAGAACCAGGTTTTCATTCCTCCCCCCTCCCCCGTTTACAGCGGACAAATGTGTGTGTGTGTGTGTGTGTGTGTGTGTGTGTGTGTGTGTGCATATATGTGTCCAATATAATAATTAATGACTAATTTAATAAGAAGTTGCCAAATTTTAAGCCATTAGACTCAACTGGCATAGAATAGCCCAGTCACAATGGTGCATCCATGGCTAGATGCTCATTTCCTGTTTCTCTTCCAGGTATAAGACTCCTGCATCCCATCTCTGCTGAGGGAAGCACCCATGTGCACATTTGCCTAAGGAAGGGGTTCCCTTCACCTGACTGAATTTCCAGGGATTGAAGACAGGCATCTTCATTTCCAGATATGTCGACCTGGAAAAGCAGTAGCCAGGAGTCTCTTTAAGACCAGAGAAGGCTCTGTGGACAGCGGATTAAGCACATAGATGCCCTTTTGTCAAATGGCTAATTCCATCTTTCTTCCTGAATCTAGTACAGGCATCCTTCCAGAAGGGTGATGGGCACACCAGAGGAGTGCTGGTGTCCTTAGGCTCCACCCACAGGCCTCAGACATACCCCTTGCAGTTCAACACACCCCTCCACTCAAGAGTGTACAAACCCGGTGTGCAATCTAACCCCAAGGAGGCTGACATCTTCTTCTGCAAATAAGGCCAACAGTCAGTGTTTGTTCATTTGACAATTTGTTAAAAAGATAATATGCCCTGTGTAGACTAATTCTAATTCCAAGGCTCTGTAGAGGTACCATGGTGTCAGGGTTCAATCCATATCAAATTAATCAGAGGTTATTTCTACCTAAAAATTTCCTGCACACACACACACACACACACACACACACACACACACACACACACTTATCTCATTTGCTTATTCTACAAATTCACTAGCTATAGCTACTGTACATGGGTATATAGAAGTAGCTTGCTATCCATAGGAGACATTCCAAGAACCTGTACCCAGGCATGATACAAATTATTGTGACTTCCATGTGATGCAGCGAGTAGAGAGGAGAATTAACTTAGAGTGATTCCCACCTCAGAGATCTAGAAAGGCCCTCAATGGGACCATAATGATTCACAGAACTGGCATAATTCTGTTAGATTAAGAAGTAAACTAATGAGATTGGAGGCAGCCCATGAATCAAGAGTGTGCAACTGCTCTTGCAGAAGACCTGAGTTTAGTTCTCAGTATCCATGTCAGGCAGCTCAGACTCCTGTAACTACAGCTCTAGGGGGACCTACACCCTCTTCTGACCCCCGTGGGCACTGCACTCACATGCAGAAATCCACACACAGATACAAACGGGAACACACACACACACACACACACACACACACACACACACACAACTGAAGATAAAAGAAGTAAACTAAAGAAAGGTAGTGGGAGGAAGGAACCACAAAACTTAACAAACACGAGGAGAAGGAAGAAGGCAGATCATTTGCAGCCAGGATGGAGCGCGTGGGAATAACACACAGAACTCATGCAGCCTGCAAAGGACACCCTGGCTGTGCATTAATGATGGTGAGGGGGCTGCACTCAGGACAGTGCTTCTGCTGTGACTTGGACCTGCTCTTTCAGTCTGGGAGAAGACAGTGGCAGCAGCATAACTCCAGGAAGTCACGCTGTATGTAATGACCAATGAACGATTTTCCTGCCGAGCCAAGGAGCAAGACAAGGTCTCCACTGCCACCACTTCTGCTTGGCACTGCATTAGAGAGCCTGGTCGGTGCAAAGAAAGAACATTCAGACTGGAAAAGAAGGAGAAAATATCTCCACCGGAAGGTGTAATGAGTGTAAATATATGTATTGTGTTTGTAGAGAGAAAAGCTTCAGAAACTCACCAAAAAGTGTGTGTGTGTGTGTGTGTGTGTGTGTGTGTGTGTGTGTGTGTGTGTGTCAGGGGGGAACAACTATTAGATATAAGAATTCAATGAGATTGAAATGTATCAAAATCAACAGGCACAAATTACTTACATTTCCATTGACTTGCATGGGACAATTTCAAAACGAAATAAAGGATACAGTCTAATGTAATGTAGAATAACAAAGAATAAAATACTTAGGAATGCACCTGACAGACCAAATGTGAAATTTGTACTCTAAAAATGATAAAATTTTTTAAAAAATAAATTACGAAAGGTCCAAATGAACATCCCATGTTCATGGATCAGTATTGTTAAAATGGCAACACTCCCTAAACTGACTTACAGATTCAATATGATCCTCAGAAGAATGTGAATACTTTAGAAATGGACAAGCTGATTAAAATGTTCACATGGGACCCTTAAGTGTTCTAGAAGAGATAAAACTATCTGGAAAAGAAGAATAAAATACTTATAATTCTGCTTTGCTACTACAAAACCCACTGCAAAGTAGCAGGTGTGTTGGCCCCAGAAGGACACAGAAAGTACCGAGTCATCTTTGAGACCTTGTGCCCATGTTGGTTCACATCTAGCTGAGGACCAGGATGAATGACCATTTGACAGAAAAGGATAATTTTCAACAAACAGGGCTAAGCCACAGGATAGCCAGCCACATGCAAACAAAAACAGTTCAAGTGAACCACATATCATTCATAAAGTCAACTCAAGTGGGATTGATAACTTAAATGTTGACCAAAATTGATAAAAGTGCTGATAAATATAGAACTCTTAGAATAAAACATAAAGATAAATTTCTATGACCTTGAACTTGTCAGTGGATGGTTATATATGATACTCAAAGCTTAGTCAATAAAGAAAGACTAGGTTTTACCAGCATTAAATGCTTCTGTACCTCAAAGCATACTACTAAGATAGTAAGATGTAATTCCACGGTGTGAGAGAAGGTGTTTTCAGAGCACGTGTCTGATGAAAGATTTACATCTAGAACATCCCAAGAACTCTCACGTTGAATAATGAAAAGGAACATCTCATGGTTTGAAATGGCTGAAGGAGCTACATATACATTTCCTCAAGGAGAACACACAAGTGGGTGATGAACATGTGAGGAGTAGCTGGGCATCCCAGTCAACAGGTTGCTTCCAATTGCTGCACACCCATTAGGATAACTAGACTCAGTGTCAGATGGAACATGCCTTGACAAGGACATGGAGAGACTGAAGCCCTTGCATATAGCTGGCTGGCCTGAAGGACAGCTCAGTGGCTCCTCAAAATGAGTAAGTATGGATCTACTTTATGACCCAGCAACACTACTCTTAAATATGCATCCAAAGGAGATGTACACATTGTCCAATGCAGAAGCCAGTGCGTGTGTCAATTGCACTTTTACTAGCTGTGGCCCGCAGGTGGGAAAATCTTGAGTGGCCATTAGTGATGAACAGATGCATGGTGTGAGGTATGTCTGTACTGTGGAATACAGGTCTGCCACAAACCTAGTGGAGTATTGACACAGGCTACAGTGTGACCTGCTTGACCTGGAACACATTATGCGAAGAGTATGAATCCATCTGTATGAACTGTCTACACAGGACAATCTATAAAAGAAAAAAATAATTTTTTTGGGGGGTGTGGGGGACAGAAGAAGCTGAAGCTAAGGGACTCAGGTTTCTTTCTAGAGGGATCAACAGTTCTGACATCAACTGTAACGATGGCGGCACATATCGTGAACACACTGAGCTGTTGAATTGCATGCTGTAAATTTACAGAGCACACAGCACATGAATTCCATCTCAGTAGAAGCTTATCTAAAAAGAGTGTAAGCGCATATCATCACACTCACACGTGGAGGTTCTTCAAGGTTCTCAGAAGCCCACATCCTGCTCACCAGACATTGCATGACCTTGACCCTGGCATAACCATTCTCAGCAAGAGGGAGGCAAGTCCCAGAGAGCTTGCATAGTCTGGAGGCTCGATTCTCCTTGTACCCAGGGACATCGGTTACTTTTCTTCTCTCTGTGTCCAACTTAATGAAGAAAGAGTTTATTCTGGACCACAGAGGGCACAGTTCTTCATGGCAGGGAAGGCAAGGTGCTGGGATTGGTTTGTGCCTGTGGCAGTGAGAGTATGAGGCTGCATGCTCTCATCCTGGCTGATCAGGAAGCAGTAAACTGATTAGAAAAAAAAAACTGAGTCATGATCCCGGTAACCAGTTTCTTCCAGCTAACTTGCCCATGCTCCAGTTCCTCCAAACAGCTCCACTATATGGGGACTAAGACTTCAAAAACATGAGCCTGGATTGGACCAAGAGGTGAGTGACTCTTCTCCCACCCAGAGAGTTCTGTCTCTAGGACCTAGGTCCTTGGGCAAAATCTGCTCCTCCCAACCCCACACATTGCTGCCCCAGTTGCAGACCAGTAGGGAAGACTTCTGTGTGCAGGCCTCCCTACCAACAGCCCTCATCGGACCCTGGAATCTACAAGACCCACTCCATACCCAAAACTCCCCCATCCCCTGTGACCTCAGCAGATCCCTGAGACACAGAATCTGCCAGCTTTGATTGGACCAGGAGCAGCTCCCTGAGACATAGAGTCTGTCAGCTCCGACTGGACCAAGAGCTCTGATTGGACCAAGAGTGGCCTCCTGAAACACAGACACAGCAAGCACAGATTGGACCAAGAAACCTCTTGCACCAGTTGGAGGAAGAGATGAGTAGATGCCAGTGCAAAAATACAACAACATAAAGGGCAATAGGTCACCACCAGAACCTGATGGTTCTGCAGCAGCAAGACCTGAACATCACAATATAGAAGAAGCAGAAGAAAGTGACCTTAAAAATTACTTTATGAAGATGATAGAGGCCTTTCAAGAGGAAATGAAAGATTCCCTTAAAGAAACTGAGGAAAATACAAACAAAAATTTGGAAGAAATCAGTAAATCCCTTAAAGAAAACCAAGAAAAAGCGATTAAACAGGTGAAGGAAACAGTTCAAGACCTGAAAACTGAACTAGAAGCAATGAAGAAGGGCATGCTGGAAATGGAAACCGAGGGCATGCTGGAAATGGAAAATCTGAGCAAATGAACAGGCACCACGGATGCAAGCATGACCAACAGGACACAGGAGATGGAAGAGAGGATCTCTGGTGGGGGGTACAATAGAGGAAACAGATTCATCAGTCAAAGAAAACACCAAAGCCAAAGAAGTCATAACAAAAAATGTCCAGGAAATCTGGGACACCATGAAAATGCCAAAGCTAGAACAAAAAGAAGAAAACACTCACCCAGGAGGAATAGATGCCAGGAAATAATCAAACTGAGGGCTGAAATCAGTACAATATAAACAAAAAGAATAATATAAAGAATCAATGAAACAAAGAGTTGGTTCTTTGAGAAAATCAACAAGATAGACAAACCCTTATCCAAACTAACCAAAAGACAGAGAGAGAGCATCCAAATCAACAAAATCAGAAATGAAAAGGGGGACATAACAAGAGACATTGAGGAAATCCAGAGAATCATCAGGTCATACTTCAAAATCCTGTACTCCATAAAATTGGAAAATGTAAAAGAAATGGACAATTATCTGGATAGGTACTACATGCTAAAATTAAATCAAGGCCAGACAAACAATTTAAATAGACCTATAACCCTTAAGGAAATAGAAATGGGATTAAAAGTCTCCCAACCAATAAAAAAACAAAAAAAAAAAAAAAAAAAAAAAAAACAAACAAACAAACAAAAAAAGGCCAGGACCAGATGGTTTCAGCACAGAATTCTATGAGAATTTCAAAGAAGAGCTAATTCCAATACTCTTCAAATTGTTCCACACAATAGAAACAGAAGGAACATTGGCAAACTTTTTTTATGAGGCTATAATTACCCTGAGACCTAAACCACACAAAGATGCAACAAATAAAGAGAATTATACACCAATCTCCCTCAAAACATTGATGCCAAAATACTCAATAAAATATTGGCAAACCAAATCCAAGAACACATCAAAAAAATTATTCACCATGATCAAGATGGTTCAACATATGAAAATCTGTCAATGTAAAACACCATATAAACAAAGTGAAAGAAAAAAACAACTGATCATCTCATTAGATGCTGAAAAAGCCTTTGACAAAATCCAACTCCCCTTCATGATAAAGATCTTGGAGAGATCAGGACTACAAAGAACATACCTAAACATAATAAAGGCAATTTACAGCAAGCCAACAGCCAACATCAAATTAAATGGAGAGAAACTCAAAGTGATTCCACTAAATCAGGAACAAGACAAGGCTGTCTACTCTCCCTATATCTATTAAATATAGTACTCAAAGTTCTAGATAGAGCAATAAGACAACTAAAGAAGATCAAAGGGATACAAATTGGAAAGAAGTCAAACTTTCACTATTTGCAGACGATATAAGAGTATACTTAAGTGACCCCAAAAATTCTACCAGGGAACTCCTACACCTGATAAACACCTTCAGTAATGTGGCAGGATACAAGATTAACTCAAAAATATCAATAGCTCTCCTATATACAAATGATAAACATGCCGAGAAAGAAATCAGAGAAATATCACCCTTTACAATAGCCACAAATAATATAAAATACTTTGGGGTAACACTAAATAAGCAAGTGAAAGACCTATATGACTGTGGTTGATATATTGTACACCCCAATAAACTTATCTGGGGGTCAGAGAACAGAACAGCCACTAGATACAGAGGCTAGAAAATGGTGGCACTCACACCTTTAATCCTAGCATTTCGGAGGCAGAGATCCATCTGGATCTCTGTGAGTTCAAAGCCACACTGGAAACAGCCAGGCATGGTGACTCACGCCTTTAATCCCAGGAAGTAATGGCAGGAAGCAGAAAGGAATATAAGGCATGGGGAACAGGAACTAGAGCCTTTTTAGCAGTAGTTCAGCTGACATCCATTCAGATGAGGACACAAAGGCTTCCAGTTTGAAGGAAACAAGATTAGCTGAGGAATTGTCGAGGTGAGGTTAGCTGTGGCTTGTTTTGTTTCTCTGATCTTTCAGCATTCACCCCAATATCTGGCTCCTGGGTTTGTTTTTATTAATAAGACCTTTAAGATTCATGTTACATCTGGCACCCAATGTACTAAGATTCATGCTACATATGACAAGAACTTTAAGTCTCTGAAGAAAGAAATTGAAGAAGATATCAGAAAATGGAAAGATCTCCCATGCTCATGGATAGGTAGGATTAACAGAGTAAAAATGGCAATCTTACCAAAAGCAATCTACAGATTCAATGCAGTCCCCCATCAAAATCCCAGCACAGTTCTTCACAGACCTCAAAAAACCAATACTCAGCTTCATATGGAAAAAAACCCAGGATAGCTAATACAATCCTGTACAATAAAGCAACTTCTGGAGGCATCACCATCCCTGAACTCAATCTTTACTATAGAGCTATAGTAATAAAAACAGTTTTGTATTGGCATAAAAACCAACATGTAGACCAAAGGAATTGAATTGAAGACCCTGGTATTGATCTGCATATCTATGAATGCCTGAGTTTTGACAAAGAAGAAAAAACTGTACGATGGAAAAAAGAAAGCATCTTCAACAAATGGTGCTGGTATAACTGGATGTCAACATGTAGAACATTGCAAATAGATCTGTATCTATGGCTTTGCACAAAATTCAAGTCCATGTGATCAAAGACCTCAACATAAATCCAGCTACACTAAACCTAATAGAAGAGAAAGTGGGAAGTAGCCTTGAATGCATTGGCACAGGAGACCACTTCCTAAATATAACACCAATAGCATAGACACTGAGAGCAACAATTAATAAATGGGACCTCCTGAAACTGTGAAGCTTCTGTAAGGCAAAAGACATAGTAAATAAGACAAAATGACAGCCTACAGAATGGAAAAACATCTTCACCAACCTCACATCTGACAGAGAGTTGATCTCCAAAATATATGAAGAACTCAAGAAACTAGACATCAAAATACCAAACAATCCAATTTTAAAAAATGGGCTACAGAGCTAAACAGAGGATTCTCAACAGAAGAATCACAAATGGCTGAAAGACATTTAAGGAATTGCTCAACATCCTTAGTCATCAGGGAAATGCAAATCAAAATGACTCTGAGATACCATCTTACACCTGTCAGAATGACTAATATCAAAAACACTGATGACAGCTTATGTTGGAGAGAATGTGGAGCAAGGGGAACACTCCTTCTCTGTTGGTGGGAATACAAACTTGTACAGCCACTTTGGAAATCAGTATGGCAGTTTCTCAATAAATTGGGAATCAATCTACCTCAAGATCTGGCTATACCACTCTTGGGCATATACCCAGGAAATGCTCAAGCATATCATAAGGACACTTGCTCAACTATGTTCAGAGCAGCATTATATGTAATAGCCAGAACCTGGAAACAACCTAGATGCCCCTCAGCTGAAGAATAGATTTTAAAAAAATGTGGTACATATATACAGCAGTTTAAAAAAATGACGTCATGTAATTTGCAGGCAAATGAATGGAACTAGAAAATATCATCCTGAGTGAGGTAACCCAGAGTCAGAAGGACAAACATGGTATGTACACTTATAAGTGGATACTAGATGTAAAGCAAAGGATAATCAGACTACAACCCACAGCCCAGAGAAGCTAGGAAACAAGGAGGACACTAAGAAAGATGCATGGATCGCCCAGGGAAAGGGAAATAAATGAGATCTCCTGAGTAAACTGGAGGCAAGTGGGGGGGGGCAATAGAGGGCAGGGGATTGGAGATGAGAACATAAGGGAACAGGATGGTCAGGCTGGAACAGGGATGGAGTGGGAGAGCAATGAAAGAGAAGAGATACCTTGATAGAGGGAGACATCATGGGGATAGGGAGAAACCTGGTGGTAGGGAAGTTCCCAGGAGTCCACAAGATGACCCCAACTTAGGGTACTAGTAATATTGGAGAGGGTGCCTGAGCTGCCTTACCCCTGGAAATTAGATTGGTGAATACACTAATTGTCATCATAGAGCCTTCATCCAGTAATTGATGGAAGCTGATGCAGAGATCCAAGGCCAAGCACCAGATAGAGCTCCAGGAATCCAGTCGAGGAGAGGTAAGAGGGATTCTATGAGCAAGGGGCATCAAGATCATGATGGGGACACCTACAGAGACAACTGAACCAAGCTAGTGGGAACTCATGAACTTTAGACCAAGAGCTGTGGAGCCTCCATGGGACTGAACTGGGTCCTCTGCATAAGTGAGACAGTTGTGTAGCTTGATCTGCTTAAGGGGCACCCTGGCAGTGGGATCAGGATTCACCCCTAGTGCATGAGCTGGGTTTTAGAAGCCCAATACCTATGGAGGGACACCTTGCACGGCCTTGATGCAGCGGGAAGGACTTTGCCTCAACTGAATGTACCAGGCTTTGCTAACTCCCCATGGGAGGCCTTACCTTTTTGGAGGAGGGAAGTGTGTGTGGGGAGGGGGATGGGCAGGAGGAGGAAAGAGAGGAGCTTCTGTGGTTGGTACGTAAAATGAATAAACGATTTCTTAATAAAGAAAAAATTTAACAGCAAAAAACAAAACAACAACAACAACAAAACCCCCAAACCCAAAACATGAGCCTGTAGGAGCATTTCACATTCAGAGCATATCAAAAGGCCCTGATCTCCCAAGGCACCAACTTTGTTTCCAGACACACAAATCGAAGGGTTGGCACATTTGTAACTCCATATCAGAGCTCCTAAAGCCCCCATTGGGATGTGCTTTGACAGGGTTTCTTTGAAGGTTGTTCACATGTGGCATCTTTCCAAGGGAGGGTCCATTAGTGACCAGTTTTCCTGATTTGTTCTTCTCCATCTTCAGAAAAATAAAATCTAGGATGTGCTGTCAAAATCCAAATGACGGGCCAGGTGGTGGTGGTGGTGGTGGCGGTGGTGGCGGCGGTGGCGGCGGCGGCTGCTGCGGCGGTGGCGCACGCCTTTAATCCCAGCACTTGGGAGGCAGAGGCAGGCAGATCTTTGTGAGTTCGAGGCCAGCCTGGTCTATAGAGTGAGATCCAGGAAAAAAAAATCTAAGTGATGGATTTAAATAGGTCCTTTGTGACTAACGGAAGGAAAAGGACTCACACACACACACACACACACACACACACACACACACACACACGAAGAAGATTAGAACTGTCTGTCCCAAAGACCAGGCAGCGAACGGAAAGAAAAACAAACCTAAGAGGCAGTGCTTCTGGGTTTTGAGGGACTGAGTCAGGTCTTGACCCGACACTCCTGTCTGTGGGCTAGCACCTAGGATGCTCAACCATGGTGCAGCCACCTCCCCAGCTGCTCCTGTCATCTGTGTGGACCTCAGCGATTGTTCAGCTACAGGGCACACTCCCCACAAATAAGACTCTTCTGTGCACCTCCCCCCCGGGGCATCTTCCAAGATCCTTTGCACCTGCATCCTAAAAAAAAAATTTTTTTAAATTTTTTTGAGAAAATTTATAGTTTTTTCTCCCACAACATATTCTGATTCCAGTTTCCCCAACTTCTCCCTGAACCTTCCCACTTTCCTACCCATCCAAATCCACACCCCTTCGTTCTCCCTCTCATTAGAATACAAACAACCATCTAAAACAGCAATAATAATTAACAATAACAAATACTTAAAACAAGATAAAATAAAATGAACAAAACATAATAAGACAAAACAAACAGAAAAAATTCAAGGAAAAAATTTAAATTAATAGAATAATGCCATAGTCCTTTTCTCCAGCCCCTCCTGGCTAACCTCCCATATCCCCTACTTCCAAGTTGATAATGTTTTTTCTTTGATTAAGTTTGTTACATGTTTGTGCATAAATATACACAAATATAACCTGCTGAGTTTATTTTTTATTGTGTGTGTACGGTTTTAGACTGCTTTGCATTGGATAACCAGTAAGGGGTTCATCCTTGAGGGAAGCGAAGTGCCTGTCTCTCAGCCATCAATAGTTGTTTCTAGTTCTTTGTCTAGGAGCGGGACCCCATGAAATTTTCCCTCTTTTATGTTAACATGTTCATTGATGTTGCTGTTGTTCTAGTTGTTATGCAGTCACTTTTGGAAATGTGTGTGTGTGTGTGTGTGTGTGTGTGTGTGTGTGTATGTGTCTGGGTTTGTGTGAGTGTATGTGGCTGTGTGTGTCTGTGTGTGTTATTGTGTGTGTGTCTGTGTGAGTGTGTGTATGTGTGTATGAGTGTATGTGTATATGTCTGTGTCTGTGTGTGTGAGTGTGTGTGTGTCTGTGTGTGTGAGTGTGTCTGTGTATGTGTGTCTCTGTGTGTGTGTGTGAGTGTGTGTGCACATAGAAGGAAGATAAACCATTTGGGTTGACAATACTCCCACAAGAACCATAACTAACAAAACACCAATGCCAGGTATGAGAAACTTCCTTTTGAAGGCTTGTTCAGGATAGTCTAAGTAACTCTTAAAACAATATAGGTTATAGATGTAGCCTTGGTTGCCTCTGAGGGGTTGAGGGTCAGCGCCAATTGTTGACAACACTGTACACTGAGGACACAAAACTTGGATGACACAAGCTTGATCTGACCTGAAAATATCTTTCCTGAAATGTAGCTTAATGGTTCCAGAAAACACTATGCAAGCTGCCAAGGGAGGGAAACTACTAAACAGCCTGGCCAAGCATCTTGTTTTTGTCACAAGCTGGAATATTCAATGTGAGGCAAGTTGAGGTGTTTTTAAATCGTAACAGATTCTGGAACTTTCCTCCTGGCTGGTGGGTGAGTTTCACATCAAGTGATACTGGGAGATGGTGGGCTGTGATCCTGAACCTGCATCATGCAATTTTGATATTGTGGAGAGAGGGAATGAAATGGAAGGTAGGAAGGTAAATGAATGTCCCCACGCCCCCTCCTGCCCCGGGCACTCTGTATATCCTGCCATTTTTAGTTTCTTATAACGATCCTTCGGGATCGATTGTGTTATTATTGTGATTTAAAAAATGGGCAACCTGGAGCTAAAGATGATTAAGGAACTCGTCAAAGATTGCAACCAATGCTGGGGATATAAAGCCAGAAGAAGCCATGTAGCCATTGTTCTGTGGGTGCTGCATGGCTCTTTGGATGCAGAAAGAGGCTTCTGCAGGGTCTTGCAGCTGCCTGGTGACTTCCTTGATGATGCCACACTGCTAGTCTCTGAATTCTGCTGTCTTACTGATTGCATTGTGATCCCATTACTTCTGTTTCTCAACTTGGTTGTGCAGGGGGCTGATATTTAGTTAGAAAATGTCACATGAATCAAAAAAAAAAAGATTGTCAACTTGCAGGCATCTGCTTCTGTCACCACCCTGGTCTCCCACGGGGGCTGGTAGAACTCAGTTCTTAGGAAGCTCAACTTGGGCAAATTCTAAGGACATCTCAGCACTGACTGAGCTGGGTTTTCCAGCCTACTCCGTGCAGCCCTAGAGTAGCATGCTGCTACTGCAGAGCCAACTCTCTCCAGGGGCCTCCCTGAGGGGCTGTCTGTTGTGTTAAACACAGAAAAACATCATTGGTGATGACCTCATCTGGGCACCAACTTGTCTTCAACTGGACCTGAGTGGGTTTGCTATATCAGTGGGAAAGATTTTTTCCAACCACCCAGTAGGTGTAGAATACAACTGTGCAAGTATTTCCTTATTACATTTTGGTATTAATTACAAATGTTTGTGTGTGTGTGTGTGTGTGTGTGTGTGTGTGTGTGTGTGTGCAGTTGTATATACATGTATAGTGTGTGGGCAAATGTCAGAGGTGAGGCAAGTGTTGGTATACTAAAGGTATACCCTTTAGCTTATGAGGACTCTCCTAGGCATCTAATGGATGCTGTCAAATCTACATGCTGGCCTAAGACACTGTATCAGGAAGGTGGTTGCCACTTCTTCAGATTCAGAGTACTTGTTCCTTGTTTTCCTTTTCAATTGGCTAAACACTTGAGGTGACACCCACTCAGTGCCTTTCAGCCTTTCTGATAAGAAAGGCAGTGGGATTTATTTTCAGACCTTCACATATTGAGCTCCTAAGTGCACCAGAATACATAGGTATTTTTGTGTTGCCATTTCAGTCTGGCATGTAGGCTGGGCTTAGGGCAGGTGAATTTCTGGGCTTTGATACAGAAATGTGGGGAAGGTTCCACGGTGAGCCCTTGTGCAAGGAAGAGCTGCTTTCCATCGTGCCTTACTTAGAGACTCATGAAGACCTTGACAGTACTGTGGTGCCTAAGGCTGACCATTTGTCAATATCAGAGGCTGCCCATTGCCTGTCTATATACTAAGATCACACTGTCCAGGTCACTGCGCCCACTCCATTATAGAGGTAAGGTCAGGAACTCTGGGGAATATTCAAGGCCAGCTGTGCTGGGCTGCCCAGTTGTAAGCTTCCTTCATGCTGAGGCAGTACATGACAAGCACTCACATGTATGCATCAGGTTATATTCAGTCAAACACAAATGAGCAGGCATTGGCCCTTTTGAAGGCAACATGCTGAGTTGTAATTTACCTACCCCAGTTCTCACCCATCTTGAGCATCTCACTGAGCTATGAGGGACACAGACAGCCAATATCAGAGCACAAAAAAGCCAGATGTGCCATTTGGAAAGTTCTAGAAAGCAGTCCTGGAGGGCAGTCTGTTGGACACCATTTCTAGATTTCCTGAGCTGTTGTGTGATCTTCTTGTGCTTCTGAAGCAGAAACTCAAAATGATCCTTTTCTCTCACCTGCACATACCAGCCTACAGGCTCAGAGGGGAACACAAAACAATTATTGTTGTCTCGGAAAGACCCTGCATGTTTACAGTCTGTTAATAGACTGCTGTTTGAGGTTAGAATAGCATCTCCCAGGTCTAGTCTTTACCACAGAAAAACTGAAAATCTCTGAAAGCAAGACATGAGGTCAACCAGTTTTCTAAATATGACTGTTTACAGGAAACTCAGGAGAAGAACAAAGACTGTTTCTTCTAGAAACAAGTTAAATGAGACAGGACAATGGGGTAAGTTACTTCTAGAAACAAGTTAAATAACTACAGGACAATGGGGTAAGTTACTTCATGATACAAGAGTGGTAGCCTGGGCCGTGTTCACATCAGAGAGCATAGGAGGCATGAGAGGGGAATTACAATATCTACTGAAACAGGTGAACTAAAAACACAGACTCTCAAAGAAGAAAGTTACCCAACTTGAGAGATGTTTCATACAGAGATAAATGAAAGATTACTGGGCAAAATGATTACAAGTTAATAACTCCCAGGAGCTGGCTGGGGAGCTTGGGAGATAAAATGCTTTCATGGGAGCTGGCATTTAGATCCCTAGTAACCATATGAAAAAGGCCAGCATGGCAGCTGGGCAGGAATCCCAGCACCAGGATGATGGTGATAGGATCGCCAGGACAAGTTGGCTAGCCAGAGTCGCCAAGCCGGCAAGCTCCAGATTCAGCAGAAGAGCCTGGACAGTGGAAAGTAATGGAGCAAGGCACTTGACATTAGCCTCAGCCCTCCATGTGTATATGCATATGTAGATCATGTAGGAAAGTATACACACACACACACACACACACACACACACACACACCACTGAAAAGAAGGTTGTAATTCCACTCAGTTAACTTACAAATATTCCATGATTCCAGACACAAATATTGATCTATGAAAGCTACTCCTTGGGGAGAAGGCACTCATGACAGTTCTAGCCTACAGGCCTTTGGGTCCTGAGTTTGAAGTACATGTGTCTTCAGCAATAGGGACTTACCTTCAACTTCTGGGGAGCAACCAAGGAGCATAGTAGCTGCCTGTGATGTTTTGGGGGGCCACTTGGAAAGGTCTGACCAACTACTCCAAAGAGGGCTTCTCATGCCTGGTGTTGAGGTTTTCTTAGTGGCCTTTAGCTCTTGGGAGAAGTATCATCAGTACAGATGAGAAAATTTTATTTAAGCAATGCATGTATATTTATACATAGACTTAAGTGTATTATAGTTTTTAAAAGGTAAATGGTTAATGGAATGGTTCCTTATGACTTTTCAGACATCCTTACTGTTATTTTTTCCTTCTCCCCCTTTCTTCTGTATTTACCGCCCCTATCCTGAATTAGAGCCCCTCCCCCTTTTCCTTATTGCCCTGATCAGATCACTTGTACCCTGCTATTCTCCTCCACTGGTCCCCCATCCCTACCCAGAAATGGTCCTTTTACTTGCTTGGTTTCTGAAGTTACTCCAAGATATGTACTCATATCTGAAGATTCAAGCTAAGACCTGTTCTATAAAAAAAATGACAATGTTTTGATGAAAGAGTAAATTTAAAAAGTACAGTAATACTTTAGAGTGGCATATTAATAATTGCATTATTTATTCTTTGAATCACCCTAAAATGGCTGAAAAGAGAAAACATTGATCAAATAATAATTCCAAAGAAATCATCTCTTAATTGTATTCTAAGTGAAGGTATCCCTGGCCTCATCTGCATGTAAACCCAACACTAACAATGTTGCTCTTTGGGTGATCTCACAGACCCCGTGATGCTGAATCTTGGGTGTGTACAAGCACAGGAAACTACATAGCCATCATTTTCGTGTGCACATCCTCTACGGATTCTGTTAGAAATGTGAAGAGATGCAGTTTAGTGGCTCCTTTGGAAGCAGAGCTCTCTGAAGGACAGAAGATGCTAGAATGATTATCCACAAAATATGGAACTTTGGCTCAGAGTGGGCCTTAGGTGGCCGGCTCTCTGCTAAGCCAGCCCAGTGACACAGCCCACAATTACTTTGAATGAGTGTGGTCTAAATAAGAAACTTCCTTGAAATATTTTCTAATTTTATAACCTTTGATACAGTCAGGGAGATTTTTGATGTTTTCTTTCAGAGTGAGTGAATACTGTTTTGGCAACTTTGATATTTCATTTGAAAAGACTGTAATAAACTGTTTCCTTTGTATTGATTGAAGAAATATGGTGCTTACTTTTTCTGCTTGGTTTTCTAGTAGTTATTCAATAGGTGAAAGGGCAATGCCATCAGTTTCCTAACAGGACATTCTGTGTGAGATTTGCAAGTCCTACAGGCACCTTTAAGCAGGGATAAATATGCACTCCGGCTGCAGATGGGCGGTTTTTTACCACCAAAGGATGATTATAGTGTGTGCCTTGAGACACGGGCTATAATATATTTCCTGTCCCTTTATTGCATTTTGGAATCATAAACAATGACTGTTTGGCTCAAAGCCATTTATTCAGCCCAAAAAGACATTATTTGCACAACAAAAATCAATAAAAATGTTACTGGGTCTGGCTGGATACTTTGCTTAACTGTGATATTCGTCTATCACTGATGGAATGCCATCTCTCGCAGGAGGACTGGGGCCAAACACAGCGATCGATCCAGTCAGCAGTGATGGATACTGGCATTTGGAGAGGGCTGCTGTAGAGAATCTCGATTAAAAAAACCTTTTCTAGGTTTTGCCCGCAGCCCAGTCAAGATCACCCACCCAAAAGCTTTCCTCTGTTCTATTGGGTCGCTCCCTCTTGTGGCGGAGAAGCGCTCCAGACCCAAGATATCACGGGGAGAATTGAGTCAGTCTGCGTTCAGCCAAAGGCTTTGGCACTGTGTCCAGTCTGGTTGATTTAGACACAGTGTCCCATCCTTTTCATTACCTCAGTGTGTCAGAAGAGCCATGTCCACCTAGCCAGGGTGTGAAGGGCTTCATGGATGAGCTTCCTCACTCCCTTTCTCCTTTTGTGCTGTCTGAGTATCTAAGACACGGGTTAAAGCTTCCCATGGAATAGTTAATTTTGTATCCCAACTTCTGGAAGGAAGACTAAAGTCACACTAACCAAAGTGACAGGTGTGAGTGACGCAGGGAACATACCAAATAGGCTAGAGACAATTTAACGCATGGGGCTTGGGAAAGATGATCTACTACTCTCCAGGCCCATAAATTTAAAACATGAAATTGTTTTTCATTTTTCACTGGCTATCTCCCCAACCGCGGCGTAAATCTGGCCCAGAGAGCCATGGTGGAAGGCGACAGAGGGTCGAGAATACTCTTACTATATTTTATTATTTCATTTCACTCCATTTATTCATGGATATATGCCATGCCTTTTCCAAACAGGCTATGTGGAAGATGGAGCTGTCTGGAGGGAACTGCACATTCAGGGCTACTCCAGGTGGCTTTGGGCTTCAAGGCTGAGGTTCTTGGGAAGATCACTGGGGCACTGAGCAAGGGGACTTTGGGCTTCCAATCTGTGTGTTGGATCCTGAGCTCCACCACCAAGCACAGCTCTTTAGATTTTCCAACACTGCTGTGTAAAGCCAGTGAACTGGTGTCTCTGTGCATGCCTTTGTTTGTTCATATCTGTTCATAACCTACAGACCAATCACATGTGCTTGTATTGTTGATGATTATTTTCTAAATCTACAGACACACTGTCTGGGAAAAAGAGATCAGCAGTGAAAATCCATTCAGTTGCCAGCACCCACTGTGCTCTGGTATGATAGTGGGTCCCTGGGGTGCAGATCCGATGGTCTCTGGGGTAGTAGTCAGCTTGTCTCTTACCTCAAGCTCTCTGTAACAGAGGTCCTGGCTGATGGATGTGTGTTTCACACTAACTCTAAGTGAGTATTTTTAGTACTTCATGCCACATAAGATTTTCTAAAGTTGAGTTATAGCTACATTTGTAAGACAACAAAAAGTGCCATATCACAATAATGAAAAACATGTGTTACAAAGATAAAATGCTTAATAAATCTTACAACATTATAATTGCAATTTTCCTTGCTGCAAGGCTATGTATAGTATATAGACACTTTATATATATTAAAGTATGTAAAACAGAATAATGTGCACAGATACACACATGGAGATGGACATGTGTACAAGTTGGGTCCTGAGTCAGGAGCCTGATGCTTGTCAATGCAATTAGCACAACGTATTCTTCAAAGTATGTTTTCCATGTTGCAGTGTGCTGATCTGAGAGCATTCTCACAACCACCTTTTGTGAGTCAGCATTGTGGGGGACATCTCCCAAAACTTTCCCTGGAATGAGGGTGTACCTGGAAGCACCTGTCACAGCTCCTGGAAGTACCTGCTTCCAATTCCATCATGTTTACTTTCCCAGACCTGTGTGTCCACCAATGATTAAAACTTAGTTCACTTATATTTCACAGCAGAGAGGTTAGGCAAGCTACCACCCTGTGCGCAGAACAGCTGCAGGCTGGTGAACACCATCGTGAAGTGTCGCATTCCCTTTAACAGATGCTCGGAGCCCCTATTGAGCCGATACGGTGAAATCAGCCCTGCCACACAGACTCTCCTCGAGCCTCCAGTGGGCTTTATAATGAAAGTGTCTGCTTTGCAGTTGAACACAGACCACATGCTGTTTTGGTGAGCACTTCACCTATTCAGCAATTTTACTTTTAAAATACATCACAGTCTTGAGTCTCCTCCTTTCTTCTTGTTTGTCTTCTTTAGTGATTTCCAGGATAGATCTCAACTCCAGGGATAAAGTCTCCTCCTTTTGACTGGAGTGCTGAGATGCACATTGGACAGGGAAAGCTCCAGTGCATGTGTGTGTGTGTGTGTGTGTGTGTGTGTGTGTGTGTGTGTGTGTGTGTTTGAGGCAGGGCACATAAGACAGTAGATTGTTGGTGCTATTTCTAATCAACTGAGAAAATGGCCCAATTAAAGGACTTTAAAAGGTATTTGCTGGGTGACTACTGCAGGGAAAGTGTATGCAATTCAAGTTTAGTACTAAATCTAGTTAAGTTAATTGGAGTTAAATTGTTCTTTTGATGACTAATGTGGCTTACTGTGGACAGCAAATTATCATTATTCAAATAACAAAATACCAACAGCCTAGAGTTGTTCCTGGAAGAGCGGAGAGGTTGGCCCAGGGATGGCATCTGTTTTGCTAGTTAATCCATGCCCACAGAGGAGATGGTTTCTGGATTTCTAACAAGGTGCCCATCACTGACCTGTGACAGTCCCAGCCTGTGTTATTACCAGTAGAAAGCATTATTGCATGGGATCAAACAGTGAAAGGGGACCAAATTTCATTTAGCATCTAATTTATTAGTAAGTGTAGGACCTTGCTGGAATACTGTATTCATGTGATGGTTGGGAAATCTGAGCAGCAGTTGTCACATGAGGTGGAGATCGAGTAGATACGTTTCTTAGGTCGATAGCATCGATTGCCCTTAAAGCAGCAAGCGCAGAACAATGAAGTGGGTTGATTCCCAGGCTCCAGGTGAACCCTGCTCTGCCCTTCCCTCTTCCCAGTTAAGAGCATCATTAAATGTCTGAGCAAACAGCACACAGAGAGGCCAAGTGTTTTATTAATTCATCATCAGAATTATCTCAGTGCATTAATATTAATAGCCTCAAATTGGATTTCATTTAAGAGCTGAAATAAATATGCAGATAGTAAAGGCTGCACAGCCAAGAGCCCTTCGTGGTCCTGTACCTCGAGCTCTGCTTCCTTAAGACTGTAAGGCATAACACCTATCACCCTTGGATTAGAGAGAGCAGTGAGTAGGCTTGCACTCAGAAAGGTTCATCTTGGGGCCCAGATAACCCAGCAAGCCTCCACTAAGGAGGCACACTACCCATGACATCTTCCTAGTGGTATGGTCACAGAGAAGCCCATCAGCAAAAGCCACGTCTCCTCAAAGAGCAGTATCTTAAAGCTGTGCATTGCCCCAGGCACAGGGGGAAGAAAGGAATCTTGAGTCATATTGAGCTTTATCAAGGTAAGAGGTCCCAGAATAGACACAAAATTACATGACTTTTCTCTCCAGAATGTCTTGTAACTAATTGAAGTCAGGCAGAACTTTCCTTGAGTGGAGATTTAGACATCTTTGTCATTTTGTATCCGGGCACATTATTGTTCTGACTACTGCCGCTAGGCTTCCACAATGTGAAGACCTTTGTCTCCTGCTTGTTCTAGAAACTGAAATCTGATACCAAGTTGGAAGGTGACTGTGCCCGTTGCTCACAGGGACAGTGGCAGGCCCTTCTGCGTCCACAGGAATTTTATGTGGCCCCTCCAATTTTATGTCTCTGTCTCCTTATCTGTGTGTACATGTGTATGTGTACATGTTCATGTGTCTATAGGTGCATGTGATGTGCATGTTCATGTTTACATGAGTGCAGTGCAGTGCATGTGGAGGCCAGAAGAAAACCTCTGCCATCGTTCCCCAGGCACCTTAGGTTTGCTTGCTTTTGTTTGTTGTAGGGATTTATTGTGGTTGAGACAGGGTCTCTCACAGACCTGGAATGTACAGAGTATTGTTAAGCTGGCAGTGAGTCCCAGGAATCCTCCAGTCTCTTCTCTGGGATTGTGAACATGTGTCACCACACTCCTTTTTTTTTTTTTTTTCTTATGGGGACACAAGTCACATGGCTTTGAGGCCTACCCTGTGACCTCAGTGCACCTTGATGACACCTCCCATGACCCTCTTTGCAAGTGAAGGCCCCGGGGTTAGGACTTCCTCATTAGAGGCAGATGTGTCAAGGAGTGAAAAATCTCTGAGAATAACAGTGACAGTGTCAACTGCCACATCCTTGAGCACACTTGTCACTGAGACTCTTGACAAGTCAGGGGGGTAGTGGAAGTAAGCAGAGAGCATATATGGGCTCTCTGGAGGGTCTCTGACTCCTTTTACCCATGTCGGAAATTGGGGTAAACTCACGTTTCATAGACAAGACACTGATGACAGCCTTCCACTGAGCCAGCTGCTCCTAGGAATGCTAGTTGAACTAGTGATGTCATTGCTAACAATGACACTCCATGCTGTCACTATGTATGCTGCTTAACCTGTGGAACTTCTCCCTTAATGTCAAGAGATTCACAGCAAGGCTCTGTGAAAGGTATATATACCCAATGTGCCTGCAGCTTCCTGA
>CABHPP010120072.1:0-21302 GCA_902168425.1 Peromyscus attwateri
GTCATGAGGGTGGTGGGAATTGAACCCAGGTCCTCTGGAAGAGTAGTTAATGCTCTTAACCTCTGAGCCATCTGTCCAGCTCTACCCACGCTGTATAGAAAATCAGTTGTAGCAGTTTTAAATTTGAGTCTTAGTACTAAGCATGTTGTCAAGGGAAGATCGCTCCACCACAGAGAGGAAGGGTGAGAACTTTATAGAAAGAACGGCCAGCCAAACAAAGTTCAGATAGCTTTAGAAAGTTGGTTTAAAAAGTCGAAAGGAAGAGAGAGAGAGAGAGAGAGAGAGAGAGAGAGAGAGAGAGAGAGAGGCAGAGGAAGTCCTCAATGGGAGCCATTGATTGCGAAGTTTTATTTGATCAAGTTTGAGAATGTGATCATGGTTTGAAGAATTGAATGGCAAGAAATAGGTGGCTACCTACTGTCTCCATGCATACTTAGGCTCTATAGTCCATTATGCCATTATATATGAATGACTCATACATTGTTTATTCCCTTTTCCTTTGGTCACTCTGTTCCCATAATTTAGGTTTATGTATTTTTCCCCCTATGTTTCTGATGCTCATTATCTCCTCCCTTGTGCATGTTTTGAGTTTAATTTGTAATTTTTTTCTCATAATTTTAACATTTTTAAAAATCTCTCATGGATCATTTTCACAACTGTTTCTACTGATTATGTTTCTTCTGCTGGATTTAGATCATACGTCTTTCTTTTTTGGTGTTATATTTGAATTTATTGAATTACTTCAAATATTATTGTTTTTTTTGTTATAACTTACAATTAAGTGATACGGTTAGCCCAATCTATTTTTATGGTTAAAACAAATGCTATCATTAAAATAAATGCTAGGCTTATAGTGGTGAGGTTGAATACATTTTGGGTTTACAGTAGTGAGATTGAGTACATTTTGGGTTTACAGTGGTGAGGTTGAGTACATTTTGGAAGATAAAACAGAAAGCTTGCAGCTGTGAAAGAGATACCAAACTAATTAGATGGGAGGGAAGACAGGACTCTTGTTAATACAACAAAGGCTCTCTTGCCAGGCTCTGGCTGCCTTACACAAAGCCTCCCTCATTACCTGCACAAGGCACAAATGCCCTTGCCTCTAGTCAACATGTGAACTTTGTGAGTATTTAAACCTTTATAAACATCCATGCATCTAATGTATCTAACATTAATGCACTGAATTGTGGTTAAGTGTGGCTTACCAGAAAACCAGGAATTCTGGGAAGAAGACTTTCCGAGGCCTTCCTTCCTTCCAGTGAGTATGGGGAGGAGCCACCGTACAATGGTGAGAATACCAGAGGTCCTTTTGCCATTGCTGTTTGGTTCTCTATGGCTAACAGAACCACATGCATCCTAGAGATTCTCTTGTCCTTATTTTCCATTGCATTGGAGGAGTCACCTGATTACAGGTGAGCCCTGCCTCATTTTTTTTATACATGGATTCTGGAGATCAAAACTCAGGTTGCCAAGTTCATAAACAAGCATTTTTATCTACTGAATCATCTCTTCAGGTCTAGTTTCTTAACTTTTCACTTGTGAAAATGTATTGTGACAGTGTAGACTGTGATCCAGGATGGAAACCAAAAATGGTTACATTAGAAATCTGATTTTTCAATTTTTATGTGTGTAATAAATACATATGTATCTATATATAACATATATAATGTAATATATTACACATATTATATATAAAATATGTACATATTTTATCACATATATTTTGTATAACAATATATTACATATTATATGTTATATGTGAGTTTATACATAATATATCATATATATGATAACCCAATTTTCTGTTACATGACATTCATCTCATATAAGTTAGTCATCATATTTACTAGTTCCATTTATTTACTTTTCAAGACTCCAGTAAGACTTCCATGCTTACTAACATACATGGGCAACTTCATTCTGTTGCTACATTTGGTGCTAAAATTTTAGTGTTTCTTTTATTCATTTCATGGAAGTATTCACACAGTCATTGGCATTCCCAACACCTTAAAATTTTCAACCACCTAGATGTCCCTTAGCCAAAGACTGGATAAAGAAAATGTGGTATATTTACACAATGGAGTATTACTCAGCTGTTAAAAGCAATAACAACATTAAATTTGCAGGCAAATAGATGCAACTAGAAAATAATCATCCTGAGTGAGGTAACCAGACCCAGAAAGATAGATATGGTATTTTTTCACTTATAAGTGGTTATTAGCTGCTGTTATGTAAATGATAATCAAACTACAATCCACAGACCCAGAAAAGTTAGGTAAAGAGGAGGGCTCTGGAAGGGCTCTGGCCCAGGAGGAACTCCTGGGTCTCCCTGGGAAGAGGAACTAGAATAGATTTTACAGATAGACTGGAGAAGGGTAGGGATTGGAACAAAAGGGATGGGGTAGGGGTGGAGAAAGAGACTGCTGAAATTGGGGGGCAGGGATTTGGGGGGAGGTGTGGAAACCTAGTGAAATGGAAACTTTCTGGAATCTGTGAGGGTGACCCTAGTGAGGACTCCTACTCATGGAGGATATGGAGTTTTAATTGGCTCTTTTGTAGCTAGGAAAGGCTTCCATTGTGGGACTGGTTGCATTCTGTTGAGTTGTTGGCTGAGGGGGTCCCATGAAGATCCCTAAACACCCCAGGCTGATGCTAGGACAGAGGGATGCTCTCTGAAAACTGACAGCTCTCTGAAAACCCACTGTTGAGGACAACATCCACACAGCTCACTGAATGTAGAGAGGAGGAGTCAGTGCTTGTATGGAGCCTTCACCCCTATGTTCTAGCCTCTTTGGTGGGGAAGGTACCCTGCAGAAACCTGGGACACCAACCCAGCCACAAAACGCAAGACCTACAATCTGTCCTGCCTACAAGATGCTCTGAGGCAAAGGTGGCTCAAAAGTTGTGAGAATGGCTGACCAATGTCTGGGTTAACTTGAGTCCCCTGCCACAGGAAGGAGCCCATGTCTGGCACTGCATGGGTGGCCCACCAGGAAAGTGAGACTAGACAGTCTGAAGACTTATGGTAGAACCAAACAAGACTGCAACAAACAAACAAATAAATAAACAAATAAATAAAATTTAAATGATATCTAATGATATTCCGCTATACTCATAGATGGGTGCCTTGTCCAGTAGTCATCAGAGAAGCTTCCTCCAGCAGTAGGCAGTAGATGGGAGCAGGTGCAGACCCATAGTCAGACATTATGCAGAGAGTCTCAGTTGGAGGTTTCCAATAGGTCCCTCCTCTGGGAGATCAGGGAACCCTGCAGAAGACGGGGAGGGGAGGAGGAAAGATTGTAGGAGTCATTGGGGTTGGAATATTACAGGAGAACATAGCCCACTGAATCAAATAAGCAGTGTTCATGCTCATGTCGGCACACAGAGTGTGGAGTGGCAAGCACCCAGCCTATATAGATCTACACCAGGTCCTCTTGGTCCTCAATGTGTATGTTATAACAGTTAGTTTGGTGTTTTTGTGGGACTCCTAACAATAGGAGCAGGTGTGCCTCTGACTCTTGCCAGCACTTGGGACTCTTCCTTCTATTGGGTTGCCTTTTCCAGCCTCGATATGGGGGCTTTTGCCTTGTCTTATTGTATCTGGTTTTGTCATGTGTGGTTGTTTTCTTTTGAAGGCTATTTTCTGAAGGGAAAAGTAGGGGAGGTTGATCGGGAGAGAGGGGAGGTGGGAAGCTGGGAGTAGTGGAGGGAGTGGAAGCTGTTGTCAGGATGTATTGTATGAAAGAAGAATCCACTTTCAATTAAAACAAATCTCCTCTGCATGTGTCAGCTGTTGCTGCCAGGTTCTGTGAATGGCCAGTGCCCTTCCAGCCTTACATCTTGGGAATGTCCATATGCTTTGTCTTTGTGTCAGAGGTCTTTTTTACCTAGAATCTTCCCTTTTATGATTTTTTCTACTCTTGCTGGCTTGTTATCACTGCCACTCTCCTGGACCTGCACCTTAACCCTTTTATGGTCAGGACAGACAGTCTAATGACAGAATTTTGAATCACTTAGGAGACAAGCCTTGCAACATGCCTCTGTGGGACTGTCAAGATCAGGTTAACTGGAAGAAGGAAGATCTATCTACTGTGAGTACCATCAATCTATACTCTGCCACCATCGACTAAACTGTTCAAAAGCAGAGATGTGTCTGAGCATAAACATTTGTTGCTCTCTACTTCCTGGATGTTAGAGCAATGTGAAGAGATGCCTCATCACTCTCTACTTCCTGGATGTTAGTGCAATATGAAGAGATGCCTCAAGTTCGTGCTTTGGGGCTTTCCCTACACCCTTTAACTGTGGGTTAAATAGACCTTTCCTCGTTTGAGTTCGCTTCTTTCCAGGAATTTTGTCACAGCAATGAGAGAAGCAACTGACACACCCCTGAGCTCCAAATTTACCTATCCAACCCTTTATTTGACTGCTATGCTTGGACACCTGAAAAATACCTACTTATGTCCACAGGGAAACAAATTACTTGACCTTTATCAAGTCAGCTACAGTAGTCTCAGCAATCCAGCTCACCGAATCTGCCTTCATCTAGTTGCTCCTGTGAGAGCATCTGATACCAAAATTCACTTGTCTTTAGAAATTCAACAAGAATCCTGTGCTCTCAAAATTCAAAACATATCCTTAGTCACTTCTTGCCTCATTGTTGGGACTATTTGGGAACAAGATCACAACCATTTTCTCATATTCCAGTGTTTAGTACAAGTAACCTGTTCTCTCTCTCTCTCTCTCTCTCTCTCTCTCTCTCTCTCTCTCTCTCTCTCTCTCTCTCCCCTTCTTTCTCATCTCTTCTCTACAAAAAGCCAGTATGATCCACCTGCTTTAGTCAGAGTAAAAGTGGATGACATCACAGAGACCTATACACCCTGCTTATATTGTTTCTTGATGACCTAACTGTCCCCCCGCCACACTCCTTCTGATTTTCTTTCTTTTATGTTTCATCAGTAATAAAAGTCTCCTCCACAACAGTTTGTATTGACATTTGTGTTCCTTATGGAACGTTTATTCGTTTATCTCTGGCCTTCCATATAGTTTTGCTTTTTCAGCAAGGACTCTCTTACCATCATGTTGAAAATTACAAGGTGCACATTCTTGGAACTTCTTATCTCTTCTATTTTTGCTTATTACTATAGTTATGATTAAACTTCTAATACTTTTTATAATAAATAATTCATTTATTAACTAGGTATATTAAATTTCATGAGGATTTAAATATAATTTGCTTAAGACACTTAATAAATATCTGTTGAGGGGATTGATAGTTGATCTCCAATGGTAGAGTAACAATCCTGAGCAATTTAAAGGGGTTTTATCTAGTTCTGTCTGTAGATTGATATGACATCTGTATTAAGGAACAGTCCCACAGGAAGCCTCCACAGGAGGGTTAGATGCTATCCTTCGTGTTTCAAAGCAATGGTTTTCTGATGGCCCTACATGCACTTATGTATTTTTCATCAGTTGAAAACATTAAATAGATTTACAGAGTGAACAACTGTGTAATGCACTCTATTTCCTTCAACTGAAATACAAAATAGAAATTTGTGCCTCTATTAATTTTTACTGGAACGTGGTTTGAATAAAACTAAATTTTCCTCTTTGAAGTTTAACTCAATATGAGACAGTTCTATTTATCAAAGCTATTTTAATAATGCGGACCAATTAAGTCTGACAGTTTATTCACAATGGTTTCTTATGTGATAGTAGCTCAGACATATTACTTCAAAAAGACAATACAATATAGATTGTAGTAACAAGAACAATTTGAATTTGATAGATTTTCTGCTTATCTATAGTTTTCCATTATTATATTTTATATGAATAGATCTTAAAGAGGAGAAAGATGAGAAATGCTCCTTCAATTTCAGGAGACATATTTTAATAGCTTTTACTATTGTAAATTATAATCAAATTCCTGGATAAAAACCTAAGTTTTACTTTTAGTATTTAAATAGTCTCAATTAAGAGAAAGAAAATGAGCCATATGATGATGAATGCCTATCATACAGCACAAGAGAGGTTGAGGCAAAGAGCTTAGGGGTTCAAGGGCAGCCTCATCTACAAGTGAGGTTGAGGCTTGATTGAGCTACATGAGGTCCTTAAATGAATTAACTAACTGCAAATAAAAAAGAGATAGAGACGGGGAGTACAGTCCTTCGATATGTTTTGACAAATGCACATGCAATATTGATCAGCCACTATTGGAATAGTTTTAAAAACAATGAGGTACATAATGTTGCTGTTCTGATATGACAGATGTGGAATATGAACTACAGATAAACTTATTACCCTTCACAAATTTCTATTAAAAGGAAGATTTGCACTGAGGGATTGTAGCTCCATAACTTTTGTTCTTAGCATTATGGTCCCTTGTGTTTTTTTCAGCTACCTATGTATCCTTGATTAAGAATTAACTCTTTGTTTATGCACTGACCAGAGCCAATGTGAGTATGCACAGCTATTTTCAGAAATCTTAGGCAGGGACCTTTTTTCCTTCCTTTTTCTTATCTACCTTGGCTGTGATACAGAAGATACAAATGACAGGGTATCTATCTAGTAGCCATCTTGTTCCAGGGAGATAATACAAAGCTGGTAGAAAAACTAGATATAATAAGTTTGAACTAGACATAACGATCTTTCTAATTCTCATATTCCTCAACTTTACAATTGTAAACTAATGAGCTTTTATTTAATAAGTCAAGTTTATATGTTTATTCTTTCAGCTACTTTTGGCCAAATCAGACCATAATACAGATAGATAGATTTTCCTGCATTTTACTCTTCATAGTATATTAGGCCAGAAGATGGCACCAAATCCCATGGAACTGTAGTTACCATGCCTGTGAGTTGCTGCTAGGTGCTGGAATTTAAATCCAGGTCCTCTGGAAGAGCAGCCATTGCTCTTAACCACTGAATCATCTCCTTTGCTCCTCCAGTGTTCTCAATTATTAGATAGAGAATATATCTCAGAAAGAAATGCACTGGGATTTCTAAATTGATTTGCTTGCTTGTACATCCATCTCTAAATTGTCCATCTCTTTACCAAAGTATTCACAAATTATCATGAAATATTCTGAAAAATTTAGAAAGAAACAAAGAAAGCACAACAGAAAACCAAACACAAAACTGCTATTCAATCAAATTTGTACTGCAAGGATGTCACAGGTTAACCAAAATTTTCAATAAGATCTTCAAGTTTCTTGAAGGTGTCGCACAAACCATCTTTCCTTACCTAAATGTTTTTTGAAAAATTTGTATCTTTAGACTTTTAATTTTTTATATTAACCCTTTGAGAATTTTGTACACAATGTTTTGTTCATATTTACCATCCTTCTCCCAACTCTGACCAAACTCCCTCTCCATTCCAAGCCAACTTGTATCCTTTCTTCTTTTCACAACAAAACCAATTTGTGCTGCTGTATTCACAAATAGTTTTCATATGCTTGTGCTACTCAACTTGGAACCTCACTGTGAGAAAGACTGGGGTATGTAACCTCTATATGATTTAAAATATCCTTAAAAATAGGAATAGAAAAGAGATAAATATAGCTGGAAGATAATTCCAAGGGAAAGAGTGCAAAGGCAGAGGAGTATTGAACTCAGAAGAAAAAGACCAATGTTGGTGAACAGATGTATGTCAACTTGAACTTACATCTAGCTCCATCCCAGACTGAGACAGTTCGTCACATATTGTGATATGCAGTAAAGACAAACCCCTTGACTGAGAAAAGCTGATGCAATCAGTTTTTCAGGACTTATACAGCTATTGAATCTCAAGCCCTGTGAGAAAACTATGCAGAACATATGCTTGAAAATTCAATCTTACAGCAGAAAAAGGGGATGACTAAAATAAATGTAAATGAGTTAAATTATTAACAATTAAAGAGCCCTACTAATTTACAAATGAGATATAAAAACAAACAAGTTAGCAAAGAGTGAGATGTAAAAAGAAGGGGTAACAAATGTCTCAAAATTGGAAACCAGTAAAAACATTGACTAGGTATGACAGTAGTGCAGGAGACATCACAAACAGGTCAAGGAATATGTCCACTATCCTAGTAAAAGGGATGTGAAAACTTAAAAGATTTTCAGTACAAGGAGGGAGAACCACAACTGTATTCAGGTTACAGCAGCATCACTATTGCTGAAATTCATGAGAAAATAGAGAGAGCAGCATGGTATTTGCTAAAAATACTGCAAAATCCCAAACTGGTTTTACTGCAAAATTGTATGCCTGCTACCCTTTCACCAAATGTTTATATAAAAATAACAATTATATTCTTAATAGTCAGTGAGATTCTATATGGATTTTCATTATGGAAAAAAAATCCAAGGCTCCTTAATGGTAATATCTAAGAAATCATTTAAAACTGATGCCAATCCTGTTTATGGAAAAAAGGTAAAGGAAAAGATAAAACAAAATAAGGAATCGAACTGTTCACAGTTCATAAGAACATGTGCCTTCAAAACTCAAAAGAATAATTTGCTAATGAGTAGAACTAAAATGAAAGTTTGACCTAGTATCTACTTTCTAAGTAATCTACGAATTAGCAACTTTGTTATCTACTAAATAGTAAACACCAAAGTATATATAGAAATTGATAGACATACATCACTTATAGCATTTCAAATATAACCACAGAAATCATTTAAAAAAGAAAAAGGTATGGAGTTCTACTGAAAGAATGAGGGGATCCTGATCACATAACAATTTTCCCTGCTCTGGATTAGAGAAATGCAGCTCTATAGTAACACTAGATCACTATAAATTAGACAATAAATGATAAGCAGATTCCAATTGAAGTATGAAGAATACTTTTGGAAATGCAACACACCCATTCTAAAATTGCCATTTTATGCATTTACAAACACAGTTTTGAAGGAAAACACAGATTAATGATGGAAACTAATGTAGTTGTGGTGGCAATGGTACTATGAGAGAAACATATGATATCATGCTTCAAAAATGAAAACAATGTGATGTTGGTGCCCCCTTGGTACTGTTATTTGCATTGTTATAATTAATTGTCATATGATAAAGGGTCAATTTCAAGTAGTCCATGAGTACTATTATTGGTCTATTATAAGTACCTATAATAGACATTTGGTAAAATTAGTCAAGCAGCAAGTGAGATTGATTGCACAATGTATAATTATGTCAGTTTAGAAAGCAGTAGTATACATTTGATAGTGAAAAGATCATATCAGGAAAACTATAAAATTTGGTAGGTTTTCAGAACAGAATTACTACTTTATATTAATCTTTGGCTCTTTATTCTATAGTTCTTAGTGAACTTCTTATATTTTATAACCATAAGCCACCAAGTATAATTATATGTACAGCTAGTCAGCCACATGCATACGTGACCATTGTGAATATGTCTGTTACATCACCTTATGTGCAAACTTTTAAAATAGTTTGCTGCTGATAGGTGTCCAAACCTCTTATCCTGATCATTAGTGGATATTTATATAAATAATAACAATAATAATAATAATAATAATTAATTGTTATAAAGCCTGAAGTTCACAATTCTTACTTCTTGATAAACTCCTTACATCTAGGAAATATATATAACATGATTTGTTTAATTCTGTGTCATGAATCCTCTCTTTACTACCAATGACAGTTCTACAAAAATTTAATTAGATAATTTCCCTTCTGTCTTGACTTCCATCAAAGCTCTCTCAGATAGTAAGTGAAACTGAGCTGAAACTTTGTATATTATTAAATGGGCTTCGGAAAATGCACCCAAAAATTATATATAAAGAAGCATGTGAATTCATTTAATTTTGAGGAAGTTAATTTTGATTTAATGTTTATGAAACAATTAATTCATTGCTATAAATTATATTATGTTGTTAAAAGTTTTGTAAAAATAGATTGAATTACCACAAAAATAGTTATCAACAAAAAATATGATGAAGCTGCACTACCTTTAATGTCATAATAGCAGGTTAATATTTTAAAAATTATATTGTATAGATATGAGTATTGTCATACAAATATAAAAATATAAACATTCCTCATTAAGGTGTGATGTTCTCTGGGAATCCAAGAACAAACATCTTCCCGTTTTTTATTCTGCCATGTATCATGTTTGGGTACTAATTGTATTAAGTTAGCTTTTTCTTGGGAGAGGTGAACAATAATTAATTTATGTCAGAATACCAATGACAGAGTAAACCAACCATTCCACCAAAATGCAACTTGGTGAACCAATGAGGTTACTTACAAGAGTATGAGTGATGGCTTATTCATAGGCTTGTAGACAATTCAAAGAAACAGAAAGCCCATTCCAGCATGGGTGACAACTAATGAAAGCCAAGTCCTGCAACTCTCTGCACAGCCTGTAGAAAATTTGACCATTGGAAAATCTTCCCTCCACAGAGATGAATACTTCTTGTATAATATCCTGGAAAAGGCTTTATGAATCTTGTAGGTTTCAGATGCTTCCTAATACTTGTGAGTTTTGTTTACTTCTTGAATTTTATGGGGTTCTTTCTTTCCACTAGGAAAGAATATTTAAACTCAGAACATTGCTAAATAATACTATCATATAAGAATTTTATTAAATTGTGTTGTTTCTTCTTTTTTCGCAACAACCTAGTTTCATTTAGTAGAAAGATATATAACATATTTAACTATAATTATATACTAAATATAGACAATGGAAAAATATATATAGTCTCTGTGAACCAACACAGATGTCTATGTTGTTACTGAACATATTAGTTAATATTGATGATAAAAATGGTATAAATGTATAAGCAAGTTGACTATGGACCAAACTTCATCTGAAAGAATTCCAGGAGTCAATAATTCACATTCATTTTTCAAAGTTTTTACAGGTACCAAAAATTGTTACTGTTAGATGCCTCACAATAGAGTACTCATCCTATACTATATTTGTAGTTCCTGCTGTACTGATTTTATTATACTGTTATTTCTAAAATGCTTTATGTATGATCCTTAAAATCCCATACAGTGGCCATGATATTAATTATTCTAAATCTGCATCTAAAGGAACTTGGATACCTACTCTTCAAAGGTCAAAATTTAGACTTAGAGGTAAAAGTTGAGACCCATGTTTTGCAGTTTAAAATTTGTTTCTTCCTTGCTATATGAAGATCTCCTTACTTATCACATTGTGGTGATTTGAATGAGACTGACTCCCATAAGCTCATATGTTTGAATAACTGGTACCTAGCTTATGAAACTGTTTGGGAAAGGACACTGAGGACAGACTTTGAGGTTTCAAAAGATTCTTAACATTCCCAGTGTTCTCCCTCTTCCTCCTTCGTGTGGATCAAGAGGTAAGATCTCAGCTGTTATTGCTGCCTTGTGCTTTTTCTGCCATCATGGACTCTGTCCCTGTGAATCCATAAGCTCAATTAAGTGCTTTGTAAGATACCTTGGTCATAATATTTTATCACAGCAATAGAGTAGTAACTAATAGAAAGACATTTTTAAAACAGCACTTTTTGTTAATTTATAATTTCTGTTGACAGTTTGTGAAGAATGAATTCTTTTGGCAGTCACTGTTCTGACTGTTCCTCCAAACAGACTTCAGATATAGGTCAATATGCAGTCACTCAGATAATTATGAAACAAGAGACATTAGAGAAAGTCAGAGAGTTCCTGTTACCACTTGAACTTTATAGAAGTATGGAATAACATGGTCTGAGAATTTTGAGTAGATAACTAAGGCACTATCTTTATCATAAAATTGAGAACACTCCTGAGCTGCGGAGAACTTGAGAGATGAATACTTAATTCTTAGGAGAGTTTGTGTGATGAAATTGATTCATAGACAAAACTTTAATTCACAACATGATAACCTTAACTTAGTATTAACACAAAACACACTTATAAATAGATATTTTTATCTTGAAAAATTTGAACTAACCAATTGTACCATTTAAATAAGAATAGTTACTAAAAGATATACTTAATATTAATAAAATAAGGTTCATACAATGTGTCAAAAGAGTAATGGGTTATCAAATTACTTATTTCAGAAAGATAATTAGAAAATGCCTCTTCATTCTAAAGCATTTTTTTTTTGGTAAAACTTAAACTTGACCTTTAATGGCAACTCATGAAAAGCAAAAACTGACATTTCAAATGCCTGTCTCAGAAACATGCATTCAACATCAGAAGAAATTTGTGTTCCTTGAATCCAGACAGAAAAATCTTGACACTTACTAAAAAAGAATAGTGAGGTAGACTTATTAATGGGAGCTCTGACAGTGGAGGTTTACAGTAGAAGAGATACCATGAACACAACTCGGAATACAAAGTTAAGTACAGATTCACAGCTGAGAAGCAGTGGAAGTGACAGAGGTCATGATGGGCATGAGAGGTAAGCTGGATTCTGAAGAAACTGTCTTGATGAGACTCTTGCTTAGGTGGGCCATCTAAGAGCTGTTTCATGGTAATGTGAAACAGATGTGGAATGTCTTAAGACAGCTGCTTAGGGACTTGCTTCCAATCCTTAAACTGAGAAGTTGACTCCTCTATAATAATAATGAGATACTGTTAAATGTTTCATGAAGCATCCATCAGTAATAATCAGAGAATGATTAATAAATTACACAGAATTAGGTGGTTAAAAAAACAAAACTAAAGTCAAATACTGTGATAAGATATTTCCATTAGGTGCGGGAGACAAAGGTATTCATCAGTATGAAAGGGAGAATGGATTGAAAGGAAGAATGCTAATAAGGTTACAGGCAGTAATGACTGTTCCCGAGGCTGCAGGTTGAAATAAGGACACTGTTGTGACTTGGACAGGAGCCATAACCTTCTAGTAGAAAACTGTCTACACTTTCTCCATACCTTGAGACTTTGTGTGCGGATGACAGAACAGTGTGGAGGAGTATTAGGGCAGCACAGCATTGAGGATGGGACATGTGTTATTAACTTCTTTAGCCAGCACTACAATGAATATTAGAACCAAAAAGAAAATGAAAATTTCAATGACGTGAAATCTGACCAGACAATCTTATTTGGTTAGGTGTTTGTTACTTAGTATACAACATGTAAATGAATGTGACACTTACATTCTGTATTCATTTTAAAGTGCTACTTGACGATATCACCCATGTTAATTTTTACAAGGGTCAAAACAAAGTATCATTATTGAAATATTTTATACATCTTCTTTGAAGACTTTTAGCCAAGTAAAAATTGTCTGAATGTTAAAGAAACAAGTGGATGTTTCACTTGCACATAACAACTGTGCTGACAATCTTATTGGTCTTTTAATTACATAGAACTGATTTTCAGATATTTTCATGGTGCTTGGAGATAAACCTAGGAGTGGATGTACACAAGGCTATGTGATATATTCTTGGCCAAATTTTCAGATTTTCTTAAACAGATATTATCAAATTTCACTCAGAAGAGAGGCATCTTTTGCCTAGGTAAGTTTCTTATTCTCCTGGGATATAAGATGGAAATTTAAATATAATTTAGACTACGGACAGTACAGTTCTCTTCTATAGCATTCTAAGTAGCCTATGTTATGAGTTTTTAAAGATCAACTGCATTTGCTATTTCTTGGCATTAAAAATACAGTAAATCAGCATCTCTATCCACATCACTAGTCCTGTTATGGATTCTGTTTGCAACTCCACTGCTGCATTCAATATGTGCATTTACATTTAAGTTAACATCTAGAGTTGGATAAGACGTTTTGGAACATTTTACATTTAGTAGTAAAGAGGAGACATTTGATATTTATTCGCACTCTGCTCACCACTAGCAATTTGCAGATCTAAAATCACATCACATTCTGTCTCACATATAGTGGCATTTCTTATGTATCCTCTCCATATTTTGCTATTATTAAACCAATAGCATTGGGCTATAGTCTCCCTTGAAGTCCAGAAGGAGAAATATAAAAAGAAACTAAAAGTCCAAAGTATTTAAGAGATAGATATAAATCAAATTATAACATTTTATAATTATTCTATAATATTTAAAATGTTAGAAATAACAGTATGACTCAATGTATGCTCAGTCAAAATAACTGTCTTCACAAAAATGCCACTAGCACATAAAACAGAACTCCACTTCTTTCCATGAATACTATGCATATGCCCAACGCCCTTGTTGTAAAACATAAAGTTGATCACTAAACTTACTGAACATTTGAAAAGCTAATAGAAGTACCCGAACCCATTTTAAGAATCAGAGCCTCTTAGAAAGTTTATGTATACTTAAGAAATTCAGGATCCTAAAACTATTGAGAAAGTGCTATGTGAACAAGGAATGTTGTGCTTAAGGATGCATTGTATGCAAAAAAAAATCAAAATAAACAGGAAGCATTTATTCTAGCTGACTGCTGCAATGCAGGCCTGAAACCTCAGCTTTGGAGAGGCTGGAGGAGGAGGGTCTCTGGGCTGAAGGCCAGCCTAGATCATGTAGGCTTGCCTCTAAAAACAAAACAAAAAACAAAGCAAAAACAAAAGAAGAGAGTATCTATTTTGCATCTATACTAAAAGCAAACCAGAAAGAATGTGTAATGAATAGCAGTAGTAGTTATTAGAAGACAATGAAAACTTTCCAGTACTCATAGCATACCTATTTGCTTCAGAACATAGGCCATGTCTCTCTTGTAGCCATTTAATTTTCAGTGTGTTCAGTTCTGTTCTCACTTCAATGTATTTATGTTTCTTTCTCTTGAAGTACCATTCTGTACATCTTTTAATTATTCACCCTTATCTTTTGACCTAAATACTTAAATACATACTAACGCACGTATATTACATGGTGCTATTGGTATCTTTGTGTTTTGTGTTCACATGCACTTTACTTTCCTTGTTGTGTGAATGCCACAGTCTTTATCTGGCCATGTTCATGTGGTGCATTGCTGAACACTGTTTCCTAGTATATTTATAACATGCATGCTAGGAGTGGTGAGCATGTGGGATGCCACACAGTGCTTTGATGGATGTCCCTTAGGAAAGCTGGGTACCCGGAGGTGGTTATCAGGAACTGTATCATAGGTATGTGTGAATTTCATTAATTAACTCTAGATTCTTCCCAAAGTTTTCAGCCATGCTTATTTGCACCAATTTGTATATTATATCCCCACTTATTTCATGCTCCCATATTTTTTAATTTTTAATCATTGTTTGGTTTATAGATGTTCTTAACATTTAATTTGGCCAGTGAGTTTGAAGATCACATGCTTTGTATTTTCCTGATTTTTATGCATTTTTAATTTCTTTTACAGGCAGAGTTTCTGCTCTAGGGACCAACTAGCTTGTAGCTTTTATACCATTTCAAAGACTTCTTTCCTTTCTGTTTATTGATCTATGAATTGTTCTGGAGTCTAGAAATTTTCTTCATGCAATTTGACACAAAGACATCTTTTACATTTATAACTGTTTAACTGTGATACACAAGTCCTTCATAAACACTAACCCTGGAGAGGACAACAGTAAATTCATCACCATGAGTTTTATCATTGGAACTCATTTAGAATTTGTTTCCTTCATCAGATCTCTGTGGTTGCTTCTGCTCATGTTCTATGTTCAGCCCTCACATTTAGATTTAAACCAGAGTAAGGAGGAAACAATGTTCTTTTACACCCAAAGTGAATTGATTTTTCAAGGTCCTTTATAGGAAAAAAGATATTTTCAATCCGTTGTGTTGCTAAGTTTTTCAAATATCACATAAATATTTAAGCATCAATTTATTTCTTTTTTAGTTCTTTATTCTACTTAACTTCTCCTATACCCATACTGTTTTTATCTAATGTTTTTGTAGTGTGGCTTAATTTCTGAAAAAGTAAGTTTTTAAAACTGATATGACTGTAGATTGCCATTTTTCTATACAATACATATAAATACAGCCGGTTTCAACCAGGGTTTCATGAACACACAGATGTTAAGATCTAACATGTTTAGAATATTGTATAGTCATTTCTGTTTGTATAGTATACAGCTTCCTGCATTTATATATAATTTCATTTCTTTTAAAATTAAATTTTTGTGTAGCATTATAGTGATTTGAATTAAAAAAAAAAAAAAAAAAAACCTCCATAGTCTTGGGCATCTGACCACTTAGTCTCCAGTTGGAAGCTCTGTATGGGGAGGTTTGGTAATGCAGCCTTGCTGGAGGAAGTATGTCCCTGGGGATGGACTTTGAGATAAAGGGCTCTGGCCACTTCGACTTCCTTTTCTCTGTTTTGTGGTTCTGTTGGAACATGTGACCTCTCAGCTTCCTGGCCCCACCACCATCCTTGCTGGTTGTTTCCATGCTTCCCTGTCATAATCGATTCTTTTTCCTCTGGAGCCATATGCCAGAATAAACTCTGTATTACTTAACTTGCCTTGGCCATAGTATTTTCTCACAACAACAGAAGAGTAACTAATACATATATTCTCTTACTTGTTTTAAATTGCCTGTTGCTAGACAAATATATTTCATTGTACTTTATATTCTTGGTGTTTATTTCATTGCTGTAGAGAAAAGCTATGGAATCTCATTAACTATTTTTGTAGCTCCCTACAATAATTACATTTGTTGCAAACAAATGAGAATTCTATTGTTTCTTTACAATTTCTATGCTTTTCTCAGTTAAAGTTTTAAGAAACTTCTCCATAGATACATCCATGGATCTCGTCAAGTTGAATAAAGATTAGCTACAATAGGAACACAGTAAGTTTGCATACTCTGAGTCTGAGTTCTTTTATTTAGCAAGATTCATTTGAAATTTACCCATTTCATTGCATGACCATAATTTTCCCATTTTATTGTTCAGTAGTTCTTAAGTATATTGTTACAACACTTTCAAATAGTTTGTACATTTAATACTTTAAATATATTTGGGTTGTACCACTTTGTAGCTATACAGCCACTATTAATACTCATAGATGGATATTTATGTAAACACAGTTTTTTAACTTTTGCTTAAATAGTAAAGAGTGAGTTTTCTAAGCAAATTGAATGCCCAAACACATTCAACCTGCAAAAGACTTTAAAGTGATTGCGCCCAATTTTCCACCTTAAAAGTATGGGGGGAGGTCTTGTTTATAGTTCAACTGTCTGGTACTATCAGATATTTTCTTTTAACAAATGGAGTGGCTACTTAAAGATTCCGTGTGACTTACTTAGGATTTTTCTAATGACCAGTGACTTTGGCATCTTTCATGTTGTTATGCATCACTTGTATAACACTGTCTTTCTATATACAGATGAATCTAATGTTTTACCAGAACCCATTTATAGTATTTTTTCTTTTTAAAACATCTTCTGTGTGTATCTATTTCTGTGTATCTCTGTCTCTGTCTGCCTATGTCTCTCTTTTTGCTCTGTTTCCCTCCTTCACTTCTTCCCTTTCTTCCTTCTCTTACTTTTCTGGCCTTCTGATCTACCCAGAGTCTGCTACAGCTCTGTATCTCTGCTGTTATAGCAAGACAACAGACAGTGAATGAATGGGTACATTTGCCCCAACAAAACGTAATTTACCAAAATCCATGATGTGAGGCTGGAGAGATGGCTCAGCTGTTAAGAGCACTTACTGCTCTTGTAGAGGAGCAGGATTCAATTCCCAGAATCATAAGGTGATTCACAACCATTCGTAACTTCAGTTCTAGGGGATCCAATTCTCTCTTCTAACGTTGTGGGTACTAAGCACAAACATGCTATACATATATACAGGCAGGCAAAACCCTCAGGTATATTAAAAAAATGAATACACACACACACTGACAAAATTCCAGGATAGACCACTTTGACATGGAGGCAGAGTCTGTTGACCCCAGGCACAATGCAAGTTAGGTAAAATTTTAACCTGTGTGTGTGTATGACTCATGCCATGGGGGAGTTTGCTTTTTCCTGCAATGATTTGGGTCCTAGGGATGAGATTTAGGTAGACAGGCTCAGTTCCACCAAACTATCTAGCCATCAGTCTGCCCCACCTATTGGCTTTTCTAGAACAACAGCAAGCTAGTGGGCTCAGCATGTAGCTTTCCTATCAATTTTGATAGCATATGTTATATAGTTTAAGTTAGATTTCTCCTCCTCCTCCATCATCTTCTCTTTTGCATATGAATACCCAACTGTTTCAAGACCATTTATTGAAAAGACCATCTTTCTTTTTTTAAACTGACTTTACAGCTTTGTTGAAATCAATTGACCATATGTGTATCAGTTTATCATCCTGTTGTCCAGTGAAGTGTTTTTTTAAATGTCAATTAGATTTAAAGTGTTTGATATAATTTTTGAGGTCTTCTATTTCCTAACTGATTTTCTGTCAACTTGTATAATTGATTAATGAGAAAGAAGTATTGAAGTCTCTAGTAAAAAGTGTCATTTTTCACTGTGTTTTTTTCAGTTCTATCACTTTTATCTCGTGTGTTTCACATCTCTGCTTTTCTGTCTACACAGTTTAGGACTGCTGTGTCTTCTTTGTAAATCGCTCACTTTATCATGGTGTGATGCTTTTGTTAACCAGTACTTAACTCTTTTGCTGGGAAGTCCATTTTATATGTTATTAATATAGCCACTTTGGTCTCTTAGATGACATAGGACTGTGAATTTCTAGCCTTTTACTTATAGACAACATATAAGGGGAATTTTGATGTTTTAATACAATCTTTTCTGTCCTTCAGTTGATGCATGTTATTATTCAATATTTAATATAACTCTTACAAATTTGATATAAAATCATGCATTTTACTTTCAATTTATTCTACCAATTCTAAGGCTTTTATTTGTTTTGTCCTTTACCTGCATTAAAAGTTTTTATATTTTATTTTTATATTTCTGTATTACTACATTTTAAAGAGATGTTTTTCTTCATTATCTTATAATTTACAACAGTAGTTAGTAATTTATGCACTGTTGCCCACTTTGTTGTGTTATTGAGCTAAGAATATATTTTAAGTAAAGGCTTGAAGGTTTTCAACTTATGTTCATGAGTTTATTTGCTTCCTCTGGTGTTGGGAGAAGAACCTGAAGCCTTGTGAATGCGAAGCATATGCTGTATCATTCATCTCTTCAAAAGGGATTAAAATGAAGAAAAATAAAGTAAAACACACATACACAAGTGAATACGTAAAGAGAATATAGATAGAGATTGGACTAGCACAGAATGCTAAGATCTCAACTATCTGGCCCTCTTGTAAGAAGTGATTCCTAGTCCCTGCTTTTCTGTGAGCACCTTTCACTCATAACCCACCCTCAGACTGTGCTGGCTTCACATGCCTTCACATGCCTCTACTTAACACTCACACTGTCTCCTCTCATCATGTTTTAAGTTACATTTGTCATGCATTGTACTTTTATGGATGGTATAGTGCTAATATTTTCTTTAGCAAGTCCATTACTTTCTATTATGAATAATAGCATTTGAAGTCTCTCATAAGTGTCTTTATTTTAATCATTCCCAAGTATAGAACTTCATTTGTTTGTATAAAGCTCACTTCAACTGTTCTTATAGCATAGACATGTTTCTAATGGATTTTATCAGATTATACTCATTTAAATTTATCATTTAAAATTACGCTATAAGTTTGAAAGGTACCAAAGGGAGAAGAGAGGATGAGATTGATACACGGAACCACACCTTCTCAGTTGACTAGAGGTGTTAGATGGCATTTAAAGACTGTCTAAATAAAGCAAACTAACAATAGTCCCACTAAGAAACAGATAGCATATTTTTGATACTCATGGGTAACAGATCTACTCTGACCACCCTCATACCAACTTTTTATCTGGTTTATTCTAACTTGGATATATCAAACTCAATTGTAGGAATTACAGTTTAGAGTAAAAGAGCTTGGATGATGATTTGCTTAATTCCTTAGTTAAATCTACAGGTCAACCAAAGACTTACTGAAGAGGATGAGATTTGCTTCTTAGACCAGGTGTGCATCATTGAGGGAAATATGGATCAAAATTATTTGAGACTGACTATAGCCTTACCAGTGGTGAGCATAGGCTCAATGCAGACTGATGATTATGGAGGAAAGGGTGGCCCCCTGGAGAGAACTAAAGAGGAGGGGCATGGATCTAAAGCTCTAAAATGAGCAAACATTTTTCTGGCCTAATCAGCTTCACATAGAAGTATAACTATGTTGGGCATTTTGGAGAATTTGACCTTTTGTCATCACTTTTCTGGGGACATACCCATAATGCTGTTTTATATTCAGTTCTTTATATGAAACATAAACTCATAATAAATAAACCATATTCCTTCTTTCAAGGATTAGGGAACACAATATGTCTCATAGAGTGGATGCTCTTCCTGGAAGCTAGTGGGGGAAGTTTACAGATGTTATAAATCAGAATATGACCATTTATCAATATCCCAGTAAGTCAAATTGCCAAGTGACACACACACACACATATACATATATATGTATATATGTTAAATATATGTATTGATATCCCAGCTACAGTTTCCCCTCCCTCCTCTCCCCTCTATCCCTACCCCAAAATCGCCTCTAGACAAGTGTTCTTAACCAACACACCACAGTTTAACCAACTGCTAAGCAATGGATGACAAAATTCTGATTATTCATTGTGTAAAATTTTCTGACGTAGTCCAAGGAATCTACACATAGTAGTGTATGTTAAGTAGTGTATGAACATTTAGCTATGTGGTAGTATGGCCAGCTTAAGAAAATACTACAATTTACTGAGAGGAGACAAGGGGGGCATCAAAACATATATAACTGTGGTAGCTTGCAGAGCCAATGTAAGATACTCCTAAGTAGTAATTTCCCTTTATTATTGCTGGCGCATTTAAAAATGTTTTGTATCTTCTATTCATTTTAAGTTTGTCCTTAAAATTTGTGTCATGGGAGTAGAAAATTTCTTAATAAAGAAAAATGAAAGAAAAAAATTTGTGTCATGGATCTCTACTTAAACATACCAAATAGCAACATGATCCCTAACAACGAGAAAACAAAGACATATCTATACAACCAAGGGCAACATAATATAACTTGAAATATCTGAAGTCTGTAAGCTAAAAAGAAATGGACAAGTGGTGATTGACTTGGCCTTAACAGCTAAGCTTGCAGGGGGAGGAGCAACTCACAGCAATTGATAGGGCAAAGGTATCTCAGTCACAGGAGCTAGAGGAAGAGGATGCATGGCTTCAACACTTTAGCAGGAGCAATCAAAGCCTCAGGCTTTCACTGAGTCCTTTGAAGGAAGGCATAACCTCTCTTTATTCCATCAGAAGGGGTGGCAACTGCTGCTCACTTTCTATCTTTTCTTTTTGAGATTTTATGATGGTTTTTTGTTTATAATGCAGAATTCTTAA
>CABHPP010120073.1:0-11886 GCA_902168425.1 Peromyscus attwateri
CAAAGACTATTCTTAGAGAAGAGTTAATCTCTGAGAATAGCTAATACAAAGTAGAGAGTTGGAATTTGTGACTCGATCCCAGGAACCCAGGTCTTTTGCAGGTGAAGCGTCTAGAGAGGTGTTATGGTGGTGGGGAGGTGCCTGGTGACTGTAGTTGTCAAAGAGACACTTGCATCTCAACAAAAGAATGAATTTCCTGAACAGGTTTCCAGGGGGAATGCGCGGGAGGGATAGAAAGAAGCATGATGTCAGGGATTCTGACCTCATATACTAACTGGGTTACTTTTCAAGGCCTGAAAGAAATCCATAACAGCAGTTAGCTTTACAGCAGGAATGTGTTGGACTCGTTCTCTGTGGATCAAGGACATCAGGGTGAACTGAAAGTTGGGGGAAAACTAGCTAGTCATTGTTGTGAGCTCTAAACTCGACACGGAATATCTGCTCCAAAACTCTTCTCTGAATTCTTGGTAAAGGGGATGTTCAGACACATGGAAGGTCTCTGGAAATCCCGCTTAGATGAAGATGAATGGATTCATATGTCAGTGGTGATTGGTGATGAGTGGATGCGGGATTCCGAAGTCTTAGTTATGGGGACTATAATGATGGATTTCTCAACTGGAATGCTCAGTTACCTCCGGTTTTTGTAGAATGCAGAGAGGTTTGCCCAGAGAGCCCTTCCAGAATGGAACAGCCACCTCCCTGTAGCATCCTGTTTCATAGCAACCAATTCTTTCTATGTGTCTGTGATTATAGATTCCATAGTGCTTGGGTCATATCACACCCATTATGTAGGATGGGAAAGCATACAGTGGCCGAAAGCCACACTGTTCCAGTGTCCTGGATTTATGGAGACTTAGGGGAGAACTCAAAATGTGGTTTTTCATACTTGCCTCAAATAAATTTCGGATAACTCAACTAGGACCATTTTAAAAACTGAAGTCAATATTTTTGTATTATTTTGCTACAGCAAACATAAATGCATTCCAAGGAAGGAAAAAAGGATAGGGCTTCCTCAATGCTACAATTTTGTGTGTGATGGAAAAAAAACAATGGAATGATGTATCCCAAGTGAGTGGGAGACAGGGTGGGGAGCAGTATGACGTAGTGAGGAGCATCAGGTATTGGACGATGATTGCTGGCCGAGTAATTGTCACGAGGTGTTCAGCTATCTGAGCTATAGATGTGTTTCTAAGAGGAAGGTAAAGTAATTTCAGAACTTCTAGGACAGAGGATTTAAAAAAAAATGTAGGTGACAATAGTCTTGTTGGTACCCAGTACAAGCTACAGTCTATTGCTCTGCCTCCCCCTCCCCTCCCGTTCCTCATCTGAGATAAGGCTGAGGGACCTAATCCATTGTGGACAGGTAATCTTACCTCTAAGCTCTTTGTCCAAAGCTCATTTGAGGAAGCTGCATCTGTAATCATGTTTCTCTGACACTTGTCCTTTATGTTTCAAATTTCTCATTCCCTTAAGGTGAACATGGGATCTTTGGGGTCTTGTCTCTTTCCCATGTCAGCATCACCAGATCAGAGCAAGTCCTCCCCTTTCTTACTGTCTTGTGTGTCTGGAAGCTTCTGAGCTGGGACTGGAGGTCTCTTTCAAGGCCAAAGTGAAGAGAATTAAGACAAGAAGCATTGGGGAATCCATGTCATTTCATGGGCCCTGATTTCAATGTAAGGCCAAGGGGACTGCGAAGTGGGGGGGGGGGTTGCGTTTTTAGTTTCTGTAATACACTCCTCCAGGGGGATGGTGAGAGAAAGAACAATCAATCAGTCTGCACTTTTGCCTGGGGCTCCATAATTTGCCTTTTACTTTCTGCATTTTCATATTTGAGTCTGAAAAGCAGAGAACCAAAACAATCAGCAACAGATGTCCTGGTGAATCTGCTCAGACCATGAATTCAGTTAGCATGCAAATTACCATCCCAGGGCGGTTCCAGAGGGCTGCCGAAAAACCAGCAGGGCCGCTCTGCAGCCAGATAGATGGCATGATTAGAATGTCTGGACCCAGTCCTATGTTTAATTACAACCCCTTCTTTATCCCAACGACAGTGACTGGTAGCTATTACGACACAGTCCTGAAAACTCGTATGAGGCATGGTGGCACTTGGAGGCTGATAGGTGGTCTGTGTTTGATCAAAATGATCAAAGCTCCTTGCCATGGAGAGCTCCTTTCTCCTTCTCTCTCGTCTGATCCACTTAGAGGAGCAAAAATATGATTTATAGGAGACAGTTTATGTGGCTCTCATTCCCCCGAGAGCAGGAGCATGATTTTTGCACCACCATTTCCCCTGGAAACATGGGCGCCTGACAGCGCATATAAACAGGCAGAGGCTGGCTGGACTCCACAGCTGTGGCAAGACACCAACCAGCTTCAGCCATAATTTGCTCTCATAAGTTCAAACACTTTCCAAGTTTGTTATTGGTCTAATCATAAAAAGATGAAACAGTCAGTGCGGAGAGGGGAAACGCTTATTTCACTCGGTTCTCCCATCCCATTTATGTTTTTGAGACTTCAAATGAAGCCAAAACTGAGCATATCACATGGTGGTGTGTTGGAGTTTAACCACTTAGATGGAAAGACTCAGTGTTGCTGGGGAAGTTGTGAACCTGGTGTCCACCAAAACGACCCTTATGTCCACTCTAAAAGAATTTGTGACTTATATTAAGTCTTTCTTTTCCTTTTTGTTTTGCCTTTAACTGAATCTCCGTGCATATTTTTTTTTCCTTCTGGTGTTGGGCATTGAACCACACTCTTACCCATGCTATGTGACTGCTCTACTTATGAGCTACCCTTGGTTGAAACTAGAAAGCTGAGAAACAGGAATATAAAATTCATGTGGTCAGCCTGTTTCATCATGGGCTTTAAAAATACGTAACTTGCAGTGTAGGCAAGAAAGTTGGTAACGACTAGATCACAGATTCAGCTAATCAAATATTCACTACACACATCAGATGTGAGTATCAAAGCGAGGTAGCAGTATACTTTTTTTTTTAAAATGGATTTTGAAGGCTTTTGGTCAGAACTTCGTAGGAGATGTGACTTGTGGCTTCTGTTTGGAGGGAGGGGTGTTACACGGCCATGCACTCTTTTTACACTAATTATCTAAAGAAAATAAAGCCACTCCTAAGGAGCAATGAGACATGGAAGCATTCACTGTGGGATTTTCAAGCCAGTTTCAAGTTCTTTAATGAGTCAGTCACATCTGAGAAAGAAGCAAAGATAAAGGGATGAATAGAAAGGCGTGAGGGAGACAGGGTGCTGGAAACAAATGGGAGGACATAGTGCCTCAGGAAGGTGGCAGAGAGAAAAACTTTAGTTAGCCATGTCTAGCGGGATAGATTCTCAGGAAAGACTGAGGCCGTGTGTGTGTGTGTGTGTGTGTGTGTGTGTGTGTGTGTGTGTGTGTGTTCCAGGGAAGGGCACTGTTTCTGTTTTAAGAGTGTGACTCTGAGCTCTTGCTAACTTGTGCCAGCACCAGCTGAGATGGACCACAGTCGCAAATACAGTGTGTGTATGTATCTGTGATGGCAGGTTTACTATGGTAACAGCCAGAGACCTTCTCAGAGCTTTAGATGACATACCGACAAGTTTCTTCCTGGCTATTCTGAGGAATGGGCTGTGAGCTGAGTACTTGGGTGTTTTTTGCACATATTCCTCACCAACCCCCTTAAGGTAAGTACCATTTTCCTAAATTTGAAGAGCTAGAAGGAAGGCTCGGCTGGCACGATGGTTGATGCTGTCACGGTGGTAGGATGTAGAGCCACCTAGGAAGAAAGCTTCGGGAAGTTTGGGAGGATTTTCCAGCTGGGGTTAATTGAAGTGGGGAGACCCACCCTGAAAGTGGCTGCTGTCATTCTGTGGGCTGGAGTCAAGACTGAGTAAAAGAGAGAAAGCAAGCAAGCTCAGGTGAGCATGCATCTCTCTCTCTCTCTGCTTCCCGACTACAGTCTTAGTGTGACCAACGGCCACCATGCTTTTCTAAGCCTGATGGAGTACAGCCTCCAACTATGAGACCAAACAAGCCATTCCACCCCTGAACTGCTATTGTGACAAGGTGAACAGTAACCAATGTACCCGGTCAGGCCTCGAACAGCTAGCATGCAGAACCACTGCTTAGATGCGTGTACTGTTAACAAAAAAATAAACCTAAAAGAATACTGGAAAACTCAATGAGAGGAAAGGATGGTGCTTACTCAGTGTTACTATGTTCCTGATACTGGAACTCATCCCTTCTCAATGCAAGCTAGGTTTACTCTAACTGTGCTTGCCTCTAATCACTCTGATTGTATAGAAGGATGGAGAACAGGATCAGGAAGGGTGCTCCCTATCACAGACTGGGTGCTAGAACAAGAGAACAGAATGAGGAAGTTTGAGTCCTTTCCATGGAACTTCTGCTGTTCTTTAAAAAAATGAGAAAGTGAAAATGCAATGAGGAGAGTTTTGGTTTTGTTTTGTTTTGTTTGTTTTAATTTTTTTCCTGGAGAGATGGCTCAGAGGTTAAAAGCACTGGCTGCTCTTCCAAAGGTCCTGAGTTCAATTCCCAGCAACCACATGGTGGCTCACAACCATCTGTAATGAGATCTGGTGCCCTCTTCTGGTGTGCAGTGTTACATGCAAACAGAACACTGTATACATAATAAATAAATATTAAAAAAAAAACTTGCCAGGCGGTGGTGGTGCATGCCTTTAATCCCAGCACTTGGGAGGCAGAGGCAGGCAGATCTCTGTGAGTTCGAGGCCAGCCTGGTCTACAGAGTGAGTTCCAGGAAAGGCGCAAAGCTATACAGAGAAACCCTGTCTCGAAAAACCAAAAAAAAAAAAAAAAAAAATTTCCAGACGGGTTTCTTCATGTTGTTTTGATGCCTGTCCTAGATCTCACTCTGTAGACCAGGCTGGCTTTGAATTCACAGAGATTCACCTGGCTCTGCCTCCCGAGTGCTGGGATTAAAGTTGTGTGCCACCACTGCCCGGCTTCTTTTGTTTTGTTTTAAGATGTGGCCTTGCTTTGATCCACCTGCCTCCACTCCCTGAGTTCTGGGATTACACACATGCATTATTATATCCAGGTTAGAGAGCTACAGTCTTTAGTGGGACTTAGGGACTCAGCCTCAGGCAGTCCTGGTGCTGAGCATAGGTCAGACACAGCTCAGACTCATTCTCCTCTCTGCACTTGCAGCTTTCCCCTTTAGAATTCCTGAAGAAATGCACTGTGGAGATGAGGAAATTGCTGATGGAATGTTTTTCATCGATACCTCTTATTTCAGTGTGGGAAACTTTGAGAGCTGATTTTTAATGCCTCTTATGTTCTTATGTTATGTTATGTGACCAAAGGTGGCCTTTTAGATCTCTTGGGAACTACGGCCAAATCTGTTATTAAAGCATGTGTGGAAGTTATTCAGGCTGGTGCAGACAGCATCTGGGTTGGAGAATTTCATTTTGGCAGGGAAATTGTTGGGTCCACTAGGCACCATGATGGTGATGATGAACAGATTGCCTGTGACTCTTCGGCTGGAGTTCTTCTACTAAAGAGGCTGAAGTACTGATGTGAACCTCTGTCTTCATGTTGAGAGAAGGGTAGGGCAAAGTGTGAAAAATCGCCTGTAGTTCTCAGTTTATCCCATTACCCTGTGGGGTTATTTGAATAAGAAATGGCCCCCATGGTCTCAGATATTTGAACATCTGTTCTCTGGTTGGTGATGCTGTTTGGGGAGGTTTAGGTGGTACAGTCTTGATGGACAAAGTATGTCACCAGGCAGTAGGCTCTAAGATTAAAAGGCCTCCACCATTACCAGTTTTCTCTCTCTCTGTTATATGTTTACCATTCAGGATGCGTGGTCTTAGCTTCCCGCTTCAATCATCATGCCTGCCTGCTTCCATGCCACTTTGCCATGATGGTGATAAACTCATATCCCTCTGGAACTGTAGGCCCAAATAGACCCTTGTGTAGATGGAAGTTTCTTGTCCTGACCACCTGGTCCCAAATAACCAACTCAGAGGTTGAATATGAATTATAAATGTTCGGCTGATAGCTCAGGCTTATTACTAACTTAGCTCTTATATTTTAAGTTAACCTGTATTCCTTATTTATGCTTTGCCATGTGGTGGTACCTTTATTAACCTGGTATGCTCATCTCTTGCTCCCTCTGTGTCTAGCTAGCAACTCCAGACTCTACCCTCCTTCTTTCCATCATTCTTAGTTTGCTCACCCTGTCTATATTTCCTGTCTGGCTACTGGCCAACCAGCATTTTATTAAACCAATTAGAGTGACAAATCTTTACAGTGTATAAGAGAATTATTCCACAGCATCCTTCCCTTTACAAGTGGACCTACTCATGGTGTTTGATCACAGCAACAGAAAATTAACTAATATATCCTGTATTGGGGGATGATATAAATGAGTGAGGGTGACACAAAGGAGGAGAAAGGTGAAGGAGAAGAGTAAGAGATGCATGACTGGGATGAACAATAAGGTCTTCAGGTAAGATAATAGCAATAACGAGAAATCAAGAAGTTTAAGGAGAAATATATTGATCAGGAAGAAGTAATTGTGATCAATGCAGGTTGAACTAAATTCTTATGACTTCACCATGGAGGAATGCAGAGAATTCTTTTACCAAGGATGGAAAGGATGGAAAGACCATTGGTGGTCAAACATAGTACCATAAATACTGATTAGAATTAAAGAAATTGGTATTCACCCTCATCAGGATATCTCTAACCTTTTGGGGAACAGGGAAAAACTACATTACAGGTTATGGTCACAAAATCATTTCATTATCATAAACCAACACCAAAATACTTCAGCTTTATCCATAGTATGGTTGTTTCTAAGGACCTGTTCTTGAATCTTTCCTGAGAAATACTCCAGAAGAAGCCAGATCTTGAAAGTCATCTGCAAGAATATTGTCAAAAAGCTGGTAGAAGACAACACTACAACAAATTCTGTGGAGCATTCTTTAGCCATCTAGTGCTTGGATTCTATGGGACTCCGCTAACTGGTGCTGATTTGGAGCTGCTGTGCTGTTATATGTCTGGTCTGGGGATGGTATGACTTTTCTATCAGAGTATGTCTCTCTTATGAAGGAACTTCAGAATTCCATCTGCTATATCATTCATGAAAGCAAAGAGCAGGTGGCCAGATCTACTTTTGTGGAACCAGAAGGCTACAGAGTAGGATATGACTGAGCCTGATGATGAGTAGTGTATGCCCAGCTTGAAGAATCTGGTAGAAATATCTGGTCTCAGTTGTTGAGGAAGGATGGATGTATCCTAAGGAAGAAGACAGAAGAGAACAAGATGGACTTTTGGAAACGTCTGTATAAGTGGTCATCAATATGGCTCAGTTGTTTCCTATCTCAGAGCCCCACCTGCCCCACAATTTATAGTGTGTCAATACTTGACAGTGGTATTAAACAACTCTTTCCCACCTGGGTTCCTCTGCTCTTAGCTATTGCTTTTTGTTTAATTTTGTTTCCTCCTTTGCCCTTGTATATAAGGAAACCTAGGCACTTAACAAATCTATCTGTTCCTCATTTGACAACAAGGTCAAATATTGTGTATTGTGGTTTTTGTCATTGTTATTTATTATGTTCTGAAAGTAAAGTACACACAGAAAAGAAGATGAGCTTTCTAAAAGCAATAATTAGGCCCCCAGAGCTCTAGTTTTATGAATGAGCCAATGACACAGTGGGTTTGTAATGAAGTTTGTTGGCAAAATATAACATGTGTACACACACACACACACATACACACACACACACACACACACACACACACACACACACAGGTTGGTTTGACTTGTTTTCACTCTTCACTCTGTTTTTGCTCTTCCACTAAGAATGATGCAGCCGTGTGGCTATCTCCGGGTGCTAATGCCATAATGATGGACTCCTCAGCCCACGAAATGATAAAAAATCAATTTCTTCTACTAAACTCTGTCATTTCCTCTAAAACTGTGAATAATCAGAAAAATAGAACTGTGGAAGTTAGGTTTAAACTCTGTCATTTCCTCTAAAACTGTGAATAATCAGAAAAATAGAACTGTGGAAGTTAGGTTGACCCAAGGCTTTCCCTGAAGCCCTGATATATGGAAAGCGAACATAGTTCTGTTGCTGAAACCAGGAACAGGCTTGGCAGAACCAGTAATGGCCTAGGGACTGGACCATGGGGGATCTGCAGCTTGGATCCTGGGAACTAATTCTTCCCATCCTAAGGGACCAAGATGATGCAGTGTGCTTGGTCTGTGATGCTCTTGAGATACCCTTTGTTCCCTTTGTTCAACAGAGCTTGATTAGCTTCCTGTTGTTGTCTTTGTACCACTGTATGACAGTTTTCCACTAACTCTGTCCCCCCAAATCCCCAACAGTATATAAACTATACTTCTTGATGAACTTGCTTGGCATAAGATATAGCTTGTGCAATATTTTCTGACCCCAGCTTTCCTATCTTCGTTATTTTCTCATCTGCTGGTCATCCCCTTTAGGACCCTGTCACTGAAGAATGTCTTGATGGTCCAGGTCAGGAAACAAGATGGAGGTGGCCTCCATCTGTGTAGAAAGGGCATGTAAAAGAATGAAGGAGATAGCATGGGTAAAGTTCTGTCTCTGGACTGTAAGGAGGTAATCCTCACAAGGGGACACCAAGACATTTTCTGGGGTCTATATCAGGTTCCTTTAATACCCAGGTGACATGCATCTGTCCCCACTAGTGAGTTGAGCATATTTGAAAACAGGATGAATAAAGAGATAATGTGACATAGGGTTCAGGTAACCCCATGTGTTAATTAGAGTTTTTATTGCTGTGGAGAGACACCATGACTATGGCCACTCTCATAAAGGAAAACATTTAATTGGGGCTGGTTTATAGTTTCACAGGGTTAGTGCATTATTGTCATGCCAGGAAGCATGGCAGTATGCAGGCAGACATGGTGCTAGAGAAGGAGCTGAGAATTCTACATCTTGATCCACAGGCAGTAGAAGTAAATTGCGAGTCACTAGGCAGGCTTGAGCTTTTTGAGACCTCAAAACCTAACCCTCCTTCCCAGTGGTGCACTTCCTCCAACAAGGCCATTCCTACTCCAACAGGGCCATATCCCCTAATAGTGCCACTCTCTATGGACCTACAGGGGCTATTTTTATTCCAACCACCACACCCTATAACACAGAAGATCCTGGATTTCCAGGATACTGAAAGAAACCTTCTGAGCCCCTACTACTTTGTTCTATACTTGCTCTAGTCTATGAAGGAGCCAGATAGATTCCTGCTAGGCAAGAGTGGACCATAAGAGAGCTTTCAAAGAGGACAGGCAAATCTAATTTGTGGCTGAATATCTGGATTACCTTGGCTGTATGTGTGTGTTAAAGTATATCAGCTTTTTTATTCTCTAAAAGCCTTCACTTTGCCATCTGTTGGTAAAACAATGTGAATTGTCACTTAAAATCACTGCTTCAAGGATTTCAGAGTCTCTTGTGCATTCTGATGGTCAAAGTCAAGACTCCTGTCTTAGTCACTGTCCTATTACTGTGAAGAGACTCCATGACCAAGGCAATTCTGATAAAAGGAAGCACGTGTTAGGGGCTTGCTCATAGCTTCAGAGGCTAGTCCATTTACATCATGGCAGGGAGAATGGGAACGTGCATGGAGCTGGAGCGGTAGCCGAGAGCTACATCCTGATCTGCACGGGCTGAGAAAGAGAGCAATTCTGGGCCTGGCATGTGTTGGGGATCTCCAGCGAGGGCCCCATTCTAAGCTCTGGTCTCACTCCTCCCACTCCACCCCACTCCTGAGAAAGCCCACCAAAAGCCAGTCTCCAAGGCAGTCTAGGGTTCACCTTCACAGCTTCATACGATGGCTTCTCTGGGCCTCCATGCAGGGACAGCCCTGACACATCTATCCTTCTCTTAGCTATAGAGAGACATTCTGTGGTCCTTTCCTTATATCCTTGACTCTAAAGCCAGAACCATAGGCTGAAGCTGCCAAGTTCAGCTGCTTGCTGGAGCTGGAACCCAGGCCCCTTCTTCAGTTACATTTGCATGAGCTTTCTGTTGTCAATGGTTTCCTTCACCGAGTAAGATTTTCTTTAATTCCTTTTCCTTAGCTGGAAGCTTAGCTGGGTGGGGTTTTTTCCTTTAGGTCACTGCTCCCTTTACTCCATTTAGCAACAGGCTTTTCTTAAATTTTTTATCTCCTTGAGCACTGGATTTAGCTCCATTATATTTCCTGGTGCTTCTTTTATCCTGAAACTGTGCGTGTTGTATTTCTCTTTGTCTAGCTTATTCCTTTTCATTATAGATCTGCATAAAAGCAATTACTAATAATCACACAACAGATTGCATACTAGGCTATCTTGAAATCTCCTCTGCCAACTCCATTAATTCAAAACTCTTCAATTTAGCTTCAGGCAGATTTTTAGGACAAGTGCAAAAAGTAGACACATTCTTCACCAAAATAGCACAAGAATGGTCTTTAGGACCCTTACTAATAATATTTTTCCCCTCTGAAACTTCTTGAGCTGGGCTACATTTTAGCACCATTGCGCTCCATGCTTCTGCTAGTATGGCTGATTATACCCTCCTCTTAAAGCATCTAACTTCTTTTCTAGTGTAAAGTCTCAATGTCTTCCACATTACTCCAACAGCCAAGATATATCACAGCAATATACTACTCTCTGATACCAACTTCTGTCTTAGTCATTGTTATATTGCTGTGAAGAGACATCATGATCAAGACAACTTTTAAAGCATTTAATTGGGGGCTTGCTTAAAGTTTCAGAGGCTTAGTCTATTTTCATCATGGCAAGAATCATGGTGGCAAGGAAATGTAGTACTGGAGACATAGCTAAGCACTATGTCCTGATCTGTAGGCTGAGAGAGAGTGAGGCACTGGGCTTGGCATGGGTGTTTGAAACCTCAAAGCTCACTCCCATTGATATACTTCTGTTGTGGAGCAATCCTTTTCTACACTATGAATATGTATTTCTCTCATTGGTTAATAAAAAGCTGATGGGCTTGTAGCTGGGCAAGAAGTTAGGTGGGAAAGCCACACTGAGAATGATGGGAAGAAGGAGAGCAGAGCCAGAAGTCACCAGCCAGATGCAGAGGAAGCAAGATAAGAATGACATACTGAAAAACGGTACCAAGCCACATGGCTAAACATAGATAAGAATTATGGGTTAATTTAAATGTAACAGCTAGTGAGTAACAAGCCAAACTATCGGCTGAGCATTTATAATTAATATAAGCCTCTGAGTGGTTATTTGGGAATTGGCAGGCAGGAGAGAACTGCTGTTTACACACTTCCTCCAACAAGGTCACACCTTCGAATCCTTCTCAATTAGTGCCACTGGGGACTAGGCATTCAAATATCTGAGCCCTTGGGGATCATTACTCAAATCACCACACCCAGTAGCACACTTCATCCAACAATTCCACACCCATTCTAACAAGGCCACGCCTCCTAACCCTTGTAATCCTTTCAAACATTTCTACTCTCTGGTGACCAAGCATTCTAATGTATGAGCTTGTGGGGGGCCATTCTTATTCAAACTACCACAACTTCATAGCATGGTCTGCATCTATGAAGTGACTCTAATGTGCTGTCTAAATTCAGCTATCTCATAATTAGAGAGATAGGACTTAAATGGTTTTTATACTTTGTAGGAGCATAATGCCTGTGTGTGGTAAAGTACTGGCTAAGTAGGCTGTCACTCCTTAGAACCAGTTGCATATAGGTTTCCAGGGCTGGAGATGGGTTGCCATTCCATACCTATACACAATCTCTTTCCTGGCAGCAAAGTTTTGCCATGAATTTGCATTAAGGCTCATTCTGTAACTTCATTCATACCACAATCTAAATCAAGCCTCCAGGGATAGTAAGAGAATACA
>CABHPP010120073.1:11986-61276 GCA_902168425.1 Peromyscus attwateri
ATATATATATATATATATATATATATATATATATATATAAAATCTCGGGGTCTATATAGAACTTTCCCCAAAGGAAGCCTAAACATCTTCCTGGCTGAATTTACTCACAAAGTATTTAATTTAAATGTGGTTTAAAATATGGACATGATCATAACAGTGAGTTGATTTTCTGTGGCTAACATAACAGATCACAATAAACTGTAGGGGTGTTCTTCATAGCAACAGAAATAAATTCTCTCACAGGTCTGGGGTCAGAAGACTGAAACCAAGGTAAGGACAAGGCTCTTCCTCAGAGGCTCTAAAGGAGAATCCTTTTGTGCCTCTTTCAGTGTTTGCTGACTCCAGGTATTCCGTGCTCCTGACTGTATCCTTCCAAATGTTGCCTTCATCTTCATATGGTCTGCTCTGTCTCTGAATTCTCCTCTGTATGTTTTGTAAGGACACTTCTCATTGGATTTCTGTTCCACACCTTCCATAATCCAGGATGATCTCATCCCACAGTCTCTAATTTAACTGTATATCTCAAGAACCATTTTCTAAATTAAGTTGAATTTTGAGGTATTAGGTGTGTGGATATGGGCCTTCTGAGGGACCCCATCCAATATACTGTTCTCATACTCTTTAAATTGTGTTCATTTAAAAGAAATTATACTCTTCAACTATAAGATATGTCAAGCATTTAAGAATATCTGTTGTAGAAAGCTGACCCCTGAGCATAGCAGCCATTATCATCTTCATCAGAGTGGTTGTGACTGTTTCAACATCTCTCAAGATTGGGCCTGTTGACGTTCCATATAGAAGACAGGGTGGGGTGGGTCCTAGACCCTCCTCTGAGATTCCAGCCACTCCTTCTTACACGTTCTTCTCAGCTGTATGTAATTGTGCCCAAGCTGCATGTGGTAGCCCTGTAGTCTTGGGATGTGCTAGAGTATACACAGAGTATGGAAGGTAACTGAAGGGGGAGCATTCCATCTATGTAACTACAAGAAAGCTGTAGAGTAAAGTCTGACAATGCCGCCACTTTGGGATCATCCACGAACTGTAAGTGTGCTCAGTAAACTCACTGACTCACCAAGTTGGATTGGACGGAATCTTTAGTCTGTCTTTGGTAGAGGAAACAGATGATTGTCCATGTCTCCCAAGGAAAAAGTTCATGCAACATATTCTACTTGCACTTTCTAAGATGTAGAATGACTTGATTCCAACTTCACTACATTTTAAAATTCTGTGCTTGAGACTTGGGCCCATCATTTGCTAGCTAATTGGAGGCCTTTCTCAGTTGCTTGCTCTGATAGGGGAGTCAGTCACTTAGAACAATAGGAAGATACAATCCCACATGGCTTCTGCTTTAACCAAGGGCTGGTGTAAAAACAAGCCAGAGGATTTAATGCTGTTAGCAGGACGTGAGAGGCTTAGGGATGGACCTCAACTGGTAGAATGGTTGCCTATCATAAGGTAGCCTTGAGTTCGATCCCCAGTGTGGCATAAACCACGTGTGGTGGTGCACACCTATAATCTCCACCTGGTAGGTGGGAGCAGGGGGATTAGGAGTTCAAGGGCAGCCTTGACTATATAGTGAGTTCTAGGCCAACCTCGGATACATGACACCTTAAATACTTTAAAAAGTAAGGTATCCAGAAGGAAGTGAGGGTTGCACAGTGCTTTGCTTTTAGGAGAATATGCTACCAAGATGATTTTGAGTCAATGAAAGGACCTGGTATTGTAATCCTAGCCCCTGAGTCAGAGACTTCCAGGAGGTAGCTTCTGATTTTGCATTAACAGGATTTCTTCCTATCAAAAATCATCTGAAGATAAGACTTTAGGACACAGAAGAACACATTCCTTTGCAGTTCTTGCATATTCTTTTGGCCACAGAAAACCAGCTTTCCTTGAAGAAACCGCCTTGATTTGGCTCTCTGTATAACTGTGGTTTCCATCACTCAGCACTTGCAGCCTGGAGCTACAGAAAGGACTCAACCAACCGAGAAAGCACAACAGACTTTCTGGGTGGGTGTCTGGCTTGGATAAACACATTTAACTTCAGAGTTTTTATCATTGCAAAATCATTCATCAGAGAAATTTTAAGGCCTAGAGATCATCTTTAAATTAAGGTGTTAAGGCTAGACTTTCAAAGCCATTTATTTTAATGGTGCCCCATTAGCTGTTTAAGTTAAAGGAAAGATCCCCCCCAAAAACCCTCAAAACTTTTGAGTCACCATTTCATCTTACAAATGTGAAATATTCTTTGTAGACAGGAATTGTCTGTTAAAGTCATATTTGACATCTACTGACTCAAAAGTACTTTACAACGAAAGGCTGACATCTGTTTACTATATAGAAAGGGGTTCTGTGTATTTTTACTGGAAAAATTTCCTTTAATAAGGCAGCCAAAAGTCATCGACACACACCAAACCGGTTTACAGCCAAAGTCTGTGGAATACCCACGAACTATCATGGACAACATCACAGAACCAGCTACGTTTAGTTTAGCAATCCAGTTCTTGATTTTGGTTTCAGTATTTAATTGTTATAAGAAATACATTAAAATATTTTTGACTGTCAGAGCAATCAAACTCTGACTAGGTTAAGTTGTCACACTTCAATTATTTTAGTGCTCTTGACTTTGATTTCATTATATAGCTGACTGATATTTCTCATTTAAAGACATCTAACTACACCTTGGGCTTTTGTGTACCTTTTGGTCTGTCCAGGCAGTAGCAGATAGAGTCTGTAGGTTTGGCCATGTTTAAGTCACTGCAATTTGGAGGAGATTAGACCAAAGGCCATTGGCTTGCTGGAGAGTTTAGAGCTGTGTATAATCTTATACAGGTGCTGCTTCCTGCATTCTGGAAAAGTCCTCAGCCTGAAACAGGCCAACTGCCACACCTGGGTTTAAGCGGAACATCTGGACCTACTCTTCCTTACTTGCCCATGTTCTTCAAATCTGCCCCAAAGAAATGGTGCTTTTGCACAGGCCTGACACCAGAGATTTGTAAAGGCTGTGTGCACTGCCAAATCCTGTTTGATACAAAACACAGCTACTCTTCTCGAGTCAAATACATTACAGATATGATACCCCAGTCACGTATTTCAATTAGTGAGACCTCAAGTGATTTATTGAGGTCAATTCCAACAGTCTTCATAAATTTCTTAATGGCATTAACAATGAAATGGGGAATTTAAAGGAAGTTGAGGTACAATTAAATTCGCTTGCACTCATTGATTGCTTGCTCTGCTTTCTAGCCATATAACCATTGGCTTAGAGTGTTGCAAAAGTTAAATGCAGGCATGGATATAATAAATATGAAATTCCAGTTCAAATGGGTGTTTTCAGATGAGTAATTCTGTGAGAGTTGTGCAATTTTTTTTAACAGCTACATTTTGTAGTTGTACTCTGTGGCTTGCACAGTGCCAGAATAACTTTATTCACAACTGTCAGAGCAAACTCTCAGTGTAACATGTGCAGTTTTGTGCTTGAATTTTCGATCTCATTGTTGGTGCAGCATTTTGACATTACTTGTGAGGCCGAGGCCAGAGAGCGGGAATAATGAGTGAGAGGAATGAATATTAGGAAGTAGGTATGTCTTTTCTGGTTCTAATACAGTATGCAGGAACAATGAATATCATGTGGAGGGGATCATTAACATATGTGCACACATATCTGGATGATTTAGGCCAATCATCCAGATGTATCTCTAATACTAACACTTAGAATTGCTGATGAGTTCAGAGGAACTACACTTGGGGGACTATTCTGTCTGTTGTTGGAATTCCATGGCTGTAGCTGGCGTTAGGTAAAGGTGCCATTCTTGAGAAGGTTTTTGGCCAAAAGAGGCAGTATGGGATTGGGGTTTGAGAGCACAGTGGGGTGGAAGGTGAGGTCAGAGGTTTGGTAATGAAAAAGGCAGGCTCAGTTCTGAGTGTTGCTAACTTAGTAGTTATCTCTGAAGCCCCTCATGATGCTTTCTATTGCCCAAAGAACAGGATTAGGTGATACTTTCCAGGGAAATTGGGGTACCTAAAGCGGTGGGGGGGAGTAGTGAGGGGCCCTTCCAGATCAGCAGGCATCTGTCTTGACTTGGTGGTGGTGTTACTTGGAACTGCGTCAACTCTATGTCTTTTGCTCAGGGTTTTGGTCATTCCATCAATAGAACCACTTGATTTTCTTTTTCCCCTTCATTTTTTATGTTTACTTGTTATTTTTAATTTTTCTTGTGAGGTAGAACTTGAACTCTTGACTCCCACATCCACTCCCACGTTAAAGGCATGCATCATCACAGCTGGCTTTGATTTTATTTTTAAAAAGTCTTTCTGTAGTGTTGTACACTGTATCATTGTCGTGATAGAACACCATGACCAAAAGCAACTTGTGGAGAAAAGGGTTTATTTCATCTTACAACTCGTAGTACATCTTCCAGAGAAGTCAGGGCAGGAACCTGGAGGCAGGAACTGATGCAAGGCCATGAAGGAGTATGGTTTACTGGCTTGCTTTCCATGGCTTGCTGAGTCTGCTTTCTTATAGAACCCGGGACCCCCAGCCCAGGAATGACACCATCCGTTCTCAGATGACTCTAGCCCATATCAGGTTGACATAAAACTAGTTAGCACATACAGCACAGTTTGGTTTGGGTTGAGCAGATGGATGGCTATACTATAGAGTGTATGAAATAAATAGGATTTCAGGTTTGAAAATTCTCACACGCAGTTTTTGTAAAAACTCTGCTTTGAAACTAGAGATCATGATCAGATTTCCGCCTCTGATATTATTTTGTGACACACAATAAATCTAAACTCTTCTTGTCTCACTTTCTGTATCCAGATAGGAAGGGTTCTACATCAGAGAAGCTGCAGAGTGTAGGGTGGAGAGAGAAGAGCAAGGGCTATTACCACAAAGAGCAAGTATACAAGGGTAGAAGCCACAGTGTTCTGGGACAAGGTAGAAGGTGTCCTCTATAAGATTACCAAGAAAGGAAAAGCACCGGGAAAAGGCTGATGCCCAAATATGAGCACTTGTGGAGAAACACCGTCCAGGAAGACAACGTGGGATAATACAGGCTTAGGCTCCCTGCACTATGAGCGTGTGAGGAGCAGAGCTTTCGGCAAGACTCAGAAATTTCTGAAACAGATGCCCAATGGAGAACCTGTGCAATCTTCAGAGACATAAAGAAAGCTAAACAGAACAATGTCTATTATAAATAGTGAGGAAACCCCATCAGGGCATAACAGGAAATGATTCCCATGGAGGCAGCAATGACATGTGGGTAGACTGACTTCCCAGCTCCTGGCATGTAGTAGGTAGGTACACACTGTGGTTGAAGAATGAATAGTCTATAATGGTGTAAAAACATTAGCTACAATCAACAAGGATGGAGAAGTATTTGCTAGACACTAGAATAGGAACGGAGACAAGAGCTGACTTGCTGGAGATATTGGCAAAGATGTAAATGAACTTTTATGAAGAACATTTAGACTGTGAAAAGTTACCTCTAAAATTCCCTTTTGGAAAATATCATCTTACATTTCAGATCATGTTTTCCAACTGAAACATACCCACTTGAGAATATCAAGAGAAGATTTAGGAACAAAATGGCAGACATGGCTGTCATTCAGTTCTGTGACTGACAGCTCCATCCCACCTGGGGCTTCTGATGAGCTTACAAAGTGCTTGTCCTTTGCATCAACTTTCTAAAAATCAGAACACGATTTTTCTTCACATGACCCAAGTGAGAAGTACCTCTCTCTTTCTTCTTCCTTTTTTCCTCTTCTCTTCATCCCCCATCTCTCTCTCTTTCTTTTGTGTTTTCCTCCAGGAACTGCCAATAGGTATAGAGGAACTGCCAATAGAGATAGAGGCAGGTAAGGGAGGACTCAGTTGACTAAAAGACTTGAGGTCTGTAGAATTTTAGTGTAATCCTTGGAAACATTTCACCACAGGAGACAAAGGAGTGAGGAGGACATCAGTGGAATACAAAAGAAATCTAGTTCCAGTGTTTCCTGAAAGGATTGATCTCTAGCAACTAAGGAGACCAAAAGTTCGAGATTACCTGCTTTATCCTCCCCCGCCCCCCGTCAGGGCCAGGAGACCTTTTCTTCCCCTGTGCTAGCCCAGGCTTGCACTAGCGGGTAGAAGAATAGCTGCCTGTCTGTGCTGGATTCAATAAAGAGATCAACCCCTTTCCTTTCCCCGGAGTCTTTAGGGGAACACAGGCTGGTCTCAGAGCTATTCTTCTATGTTTTTGTTAAATCTCTAAGGTTGAGGTTGATTAACTTTTAGATTAAGCACACTCTGAAATGAAGTTGAAAATGTCTTAACCTTCAAATAGGAATGGAATTCTCACCAGTCATTATTTGAATTCACTGATGTTACAAATTTGTGGACGGATGTTATCCATTAAGGTGAAAGCAGAAGGGGCTATAAAGTTGGCTCAAAGCTGAGTACTTTACCTTCAGGGAAGCACATATAAAAGTCTGTCTTGAGCCATATATATAGTAACAGTTAAAGCTTTGAACACCTGGTTCTTAACTGGCCAGGCAGAGCCATATAAAATACTGACATCCCTTCTACTTGCTGCTATTTTGATGGCTAGGCAGGCTACTATTTTTATTGAATGTGCTTAGGAATTTAGCATCAGTGATCAGTCAGTTTGGAGGGCATTTATTTACTGAATGCCAACCATGTGCTGGCATTCAATAAATAAGTTCAATAAAGTCTGGACTGGAGTTCGTATTATGTACACGGGTTGAATCTTTGGAGTGGTGCAAATGATGGTTACATTTAGAAGTTCTTGTCAATCTTGCCCAGAGAGTTGAGCAGTAGACAGTTTTCCAGACTTCAAAATCGAGATGCAGCTTTCCTGGTTGAGTTTGGTGAACTGTCTGGAAACACGATACTAGTGAAGCCAAGGCTCAATTCAAGGTGTAGGTCACTGCAGGAAGAGAACTTTTGTGCCATAGAATGTAGCTCTCACAGTGCCCTGCTTCTTAACTCTCCAGCCATGTTTCAAAAGGAAGACCTTTCTGGAATGGAGAAATCCTTAAATGGAAACAAAAACTCAAAGGTTGGTGGCTGGGGATGTGACAGTGGTGTCCTTTCTGTGCAAGCATGAAGATCTGAGTCTATCCACATTTTTTTAAAGATGTGGTGCCTTGCACGTATAATTCCAGTGCTGCCGCTCACTGGGCTTGCTGGCCAACCAATCTAGCCAAATTGGTGAATTCCAGGTCGGTGAGAGACCTTGTCTTCAAAGAAAACAAGACAGAAGACACCTAAGGATGACACCAAGATTGACCTCTGTTCTCCACACCCCCAAACATGTACACCTGACCCCCATCACATGTACTGATCACACACGTGAACGCAGACACACAATTCAATCGGCACGCTGTGGTAATTCCATTATATCATCTCTTCCAAAGGTTATCATTTGGATTAAAAAGTACCAATCATTATTTTCTGACTGTTTCTTAGTTGCTTTGGCTCTGACATCTGCCACCAGGATTGGGCTGATATGGCTGTCTGGGCAGTGTCCACTTCCTCCCCCACCGCCCTGTCACCTTCTTCAAAACAGCATGCAGCTTGGGGGTGACCATCCCCCCCCTGGAGGAGGACCAGCCTTCTGCTGTACTGTCAATGGGATACAAGCAGTTAGGCTCCTTGTCTGAACCTCCAAACAGGCTCTCAAAATGCCTGGAATTAGTCTGCTTATAGTTCCATTCTTATTGAAACCTTTCATCCAGAATTATAGAACATCGTTTATGTGTCAAATGTTAGGCTCGGGACACAGTGATAGTCTCGTCTTCTTTCCTTTTTCAGTAGTTTTCATTTCAAGGGAGAGGCAGCAGGAAAGACATTGCTAGTGTGACCAGTGTCAGAAAGAAGGAAGTATTCATGGTGTGTCCTGGGGGTACAGAAATATGGGGATAATGTATTGCTGGTAAGAGGAAGAAACCTGGGTAGCCAAATGTATTAGAGGGGTTTGTGCATACACAGCAAATTTGCCTTTTTCTATGCACCAAATAAACAATTATCCGAGCAGTATTCCAATCAACCTGCTTCACCAGTAGATTAGGTTGTAAAATAAAAAGTATTTATTATTCTAAGTGTGGTCTGCCTTGGTCAGTGCTCATTTAGTCATTAGAAAGCTGCTTCTTCTACACTATGTCAATCAATGAAATCTAGAGGCACTCTGTGCTTTCATGCCACTGAAAGGGAAATATGCAGAAGTTTACCATAAAGGAATCACTCAAAACTGTGATTTGGATCTTGCAACAACCAGATCTAGCGAGAACAACAATAACAAAATGTTTAAGAGCAACACATTGTTTTTAATGGGGTGCTTTAGTTTTTTAAAATTTAATTTACTTAGTGGCAGAAATGTAGTTTATTATCTTAAAATAATCCCCAAATTCTTATATTCAGGGCTTAAGATTACTAAATTATTATTGTACATCAGAATGATTAACTATTGGCTGTTTTAGTTTGCGAAAACTAAAAAAAAAAAAAAAAAAAAAAAAAAAACAGTAACTACTTTTCAGCTTTAGAGCCAGTGGAATTGAGCATGTCATGATGTTCAGGTAATCACGGAGGGTTATAGCTGTGACTCATCCGTCAACATTCTCTACTTCCATTGTATTTGGTTAATGTTCTTATTCCAGTACAGATTCGCGAATGATTGATCTTTCACTTATACCAAAAGATCTTCATAAGTTAGGTTGGCTGGCCCACGCTTGTAATCCCAGTACTCAGGAATTTGGGGCAGAGGATTGCTACAAGCTGAGGCTGAGGCCAGCCGGAGCCACATGAATAGTGAGATTGTTCCTCAGAAAACCCAACCAATCACCAACCAACCAAGCAAATGAAAAGTTTCTTCTATACACCATTTAGAGGCTTCCACCTGGGCAGTTCTTGGGTGGAGAACTTCCTCAGACAGCTTTGGGCTTCAGGGCTGGGCAGAGCTAGTTGTGCAGTTTTTTAAGAGTCACACCTAAGATGCCCCCTAGCTTTGTCTCAACCAGTTTAATAACTGCTCTCTCTCTCTCTCTCTCTCTCTCTCTCTCTCTCTCTATATATATATATATATGTATATATATGTATGTATGTATATGTATGCTTGTATATGTTTGTATGTGTGTAAGTATGTGTATGTTTGTGTGTGTGAAATAAATTGGTAATTTTGGTAGAGATTGCAGTGAAGAAGTTAATAGATGTGTTTGTACAGCATGGATATTTTCTCAACATTAATTCCACTACTCCATAAACATGGGATGGCTTACAATTTGGAGGTGTTTTCTCCTGCATCACCATTTTTTTATGGTTTCCTTGGTTAAGTTTATACCTAAGTGTTTTATTCATTCATTCATTTTATTTAAAAATTGTCTCATTTATTTATTTACGTTACTATTACAAATTAAATTCTTCCCCTAATTTCTTCTTTGGATAGTGTGTTATTAGTGTGTACATGCATTATCTAATTCATAAGTCAAATAGGAAACAGCTAAGTGCATGGAACAGAGAGTAGACTGATGGTTTCTGGAGGGGAGGGGCAGAAAAGATACATGCTATTCCTGGTGAAAAGCCTGGAAGTTTCAATTAGATGGGGGGGGGGGGCGGCAGAACATTGTGGGATCCATCGTACACCAGAGTGACATAGGTAACAATAATGCATTGTATACACAAGTAAGCAAGAGTAATTTCCTCTCATTGTGACAAATGATGAAAAAATAGGGCAATGGATATGTTAGTTGACTTGATTTAATCATTTCATGTTGTATATTTAGTTGAAGACAGAACTTCATACCCTGTACATGTATACAGTTATAATTTGTCAATTTGAAATGATACCAGTATGAAGAAGACATCTAAGAAATGGGGCTTTTAATGTACCTAATACTAGGCAGCTAAGTGGTCATGGCGTGGAGTTAAGCTCTTTCAGTTTGCAGGCTTAGGGAATACTCTGGAGATGTGTGTGTGTGGAGGGGTGCAGAGAGAAAAATTTGAAGGATTTATGATAGCTTTGAAGAGCCAGCCTATTTCTAGGCAAGCATGGCCCTGGTGGTTTCCATTAGCCCATATTCCTCTGGCTGCACAGACAAGGTCTTTGTGTAATCCTTCCCTCCAGGTCTGTTCTCTTCCCGTTGGTCTCCAGGATCTCAGACAGCTTTCCTGTGGCAGGGGAGATGGGCACTTAACCAGTCCAGGAGCTGTGATGAGAGTTTTGGTCCTGGGTTCCAAGAACTGGGAAATAGAAAAGTCCTGTTCCTAATGTAAAATATTCCATTACTTCAGCATATTTGCTATTCCTTATGATTGTGAAGTGTTGGACAAAAGATTAAAAGGAACAACCATTTCAGCTATTTTTATGTAGCTGCATTCTTGAAAATATCTGAAGAGAGTAGATTTGAGGGGAATTTTCAGATTGTCAACTGCATTCAGGAAGGGTTTTATTATTAAGATAATGAAACTCTTAATTTTTTTCTTGGTTTTCTAAGAAGTATATTGCAATGTAGAAGGTATACTTTAAAAAAAAATCTAATACTGTGTCTCAGGCCCTCTCTGGAATCTAAATAGTATTTCAGTATTGTTTTAGTTAATCATAGAAAGCTATTTTGAAAATATGTTACCTATAGAACAAATGTATTCATTCTAAAATTATCATTTCATTTTTAGAGTAGTTATATCTTCAACTTTTATTTAAGAAAACCCAACAGTTGAACATATCAATTTCATAAAACAGTAAAAAAAATTGTAGAGGCAAACTGTGACATTCTGGTGGAACTCGCTCATCTGGATGTGCTGGCAAAGCACTCGAGGCTCTCTTTGAACATCTAAAAGTCTGTCATATTGTGCTCTGGACAAGCTTTTAGATGAAAAAAATGTTGGCTAACTGACCTATTTTACATTCTTCTCACCGTGTCCCCAGCCTGAAGACACAGTGCTCCTCTAAAGACCTGAGCTTTTTATGAGGTGTTAAGTCAACATTGCCAAATGGGACTTTGTGGAACTCTCTGCAGCCTCATGGCAGAGTGATGGAGGCCACCAGATCACTCTGTACCTTTAATAGCCTACGATTAACCCCTCTTATAAGGAAATGAATGGGATCTCCTGGATACGCATAAATCATCATGAATAGAACATGTTTTTGTTTTTACAGGACTCAGGCCTGGAACCCCTCCATGACTCCATTTGTACCCTTTCTTCAGACATGAAAATGTTGGCAGGCAGACTGCATGCATGGCATGCTTTGTAGTAATGCGTTCTTGATACACTGATGGGTAAAATGCAGGTAAATCTGCTTGAGGCTCCTAGACTTTTGCAGAGAGGAGAGGGACTTTGTTTTCAGAGAACAGATAGAATCTCTTATCTCCACTGTGTCCTTGCAGTTCACAGAGCATTTTCTCCTGTTTACTACATTGTATGATTCCCACGGCCTCCATAAGAACGATGTAAGGCAAGAAACGCCTTTTATTTATAGTTGAAGGAACACGCTTCCAAGAGAAGTTGTTTGGAAGTGGGAGATGGTGGCCACGAAGTCCAGGATACCACTCAAAATGTAAAAAATACCAAGTTTAAAAACATTTCAGTCTGAAGCATGGAGTAGAGGAAGCCCCACAGAAGCTGGTGTGACATGTTCTTGCAATTGGGACTTCAATGATGGAATTCTCCTTGAAAATCTAGCCCAGAATAACTATAGAAACTCAAAAGAGAGACATCCATCCTGTCATAAGTAGGTAGAGAAAGAGGGAACACAAGTAAGTACTTTTAATGATTCCCAAGTGGTATTTTAAAGATTTTAAATTCTAATATATTATTAGGCACTATAACACTGTCTCTTATCACCTGACAGGTGAATCTTGATCCTCTTTGGATGAAGTTGAAATCTCTACATTATTATATAATTAATATAATATAATAAATTTCTATATATTATATAATAATGACTATGGCCCATTATTATGCCTTTGCCTTCTTCCTCCATGAAACAACATTTTCTTCCCATTAACCAAGTGTTGGCTAAATTAGAAAGAACAGACCGTGGTGGTGCACACCTTTAACCCTAGCACTCAGGAGGCAGAAGCAGGTGCATCTCTGTGACTTCCAGACCAGACAGACAAAACAGTAAGATATTGTCTTTTAAAAAAAGGAGTGGAGGAGGAGGAAAAATCCATTCTCCTTGTTATGTGGATTCTTCTGTATATCTGGCCCTCACAAGCTAAGTTTTAAATTCTGGAAATGAGGGTGAAATACTGCACATGCCAGCTGTGTAATAAATGTTAGTTGAATTAGATTCCTTGTGTAGAATCTGCCAGTTGCCTTTCAGACAAAGGTTTTCATGCATTCTATGTTCCTGGTAATTCATCTTTTACAGAATTAGAACATTTTATAATGGCTCTCGCTCTTTCTTCCACATATAAATATTCCATGAACTAGAGTAAAATAGGTTTTGGCTTGAAATTCTCTGGCTGGCATCTGGTGAGATGCCTTCATGTATAAAGGTGCTTTGCCACCAAACCTGATGTCTCCCAAGTTATCCTCTGACCTTCATACATGTGTGGTGACTTCCTCCCAACTCCCAATACACAAGATAAATAGAAACATAGTCAATATTTTTAAAATTCCATAGCTAACAAATATCATAAGTATGGCTGTATAAGACATTACTGAATATCTTTATTAGTATGAAGGTAATTCTGGTGTCATTTAGTAACTTATTCCAACTCTGAAACATTGTAGCTATGAAAACTTGGGCAAAGGACTACAGTATTTAATTCAGGTGTCCTTGTGATCAGAACTGAGAAGAAGCTCAGTGAGGCAAATTCTCATGGGTCAGGTTCTTCTAAAGTTATTTTTATACTGCTGTTTAGTGGTGTATATCCTAAAAATGTGTCCCAAAGAAGATAACTTTAAAGTAAATTTCCCTTTCTGCCCTCCAAAACCTCCTATATATTCCTCCTTTTCTCTTTTGAATTCATGGCCTCTTTTTTTCATTAATAGTTGTTTTATATATATATATATATATATATATATATATATATATATAGTACATACATATATTTTCTTAAATATAACCTGTTCAGTCTGTATAATGTTACCTGTATATGTATGTTTTCAGGACTGACCATTTGGAATTGGATAGCCAATTGGTGTGCTCTTCCCAGAGAAAGACTATTTCTCTGATTCTCAACATTCCTTAGTTGTCTGTAATTGTAATTTTCTTTTCCACTCTGAGTAAGAATGTAATCAATTTTGTTTCAAGATAAAAATAGAAATTATAAAAAGTTTAGAAGATGAAATTATACAACCACTTCATATTTCAAATCAACTTTCACTCAAACTGAAATATTAAATCTTGTTTATAGACTTGAAGCGGGAGGAGATTGTTTGGCCTGTTTCAGTCATCTATTTGCCAGTTGTGTCCTCTTGTTGCTACACATCGCGGCCTATTATATTTTCCAAAGATGATACTCCGTATCATCCTCCAGTTAGCTGACCATGACCACATCACAGGTGTTTCTATCACTCTGCTGTGCTAACCTGTGTCTTGGATTCCCAAGAACCCGTTAGCTCTCAGTGTTTACCAACCTTAAGAAGTCCTCCTTATTACTCAGAATCGCTAGTTCCACAGCTGACTGCTTTCTGACAGCTGCAGAGAAAACGGAGAAGGACAGCCAGACAGACTGGAGAATGCAGACAGCTATACCACAAAGCAAAGACGCCTACCTTTATTACAGGGGTTTGTTAAAAGCACAGATTACCTAGGCCTTTTCTCCGAAGACTGAGTTAACAAATGTGTTAGAGGATTCTCTGGACATGACCAGTTTGGAAAGCACTGTGTACAGCCACCTGCAGGAGGAGGACAGGCTGCAGGAAACATCCCTTTTTGTGTCTCCATTTCCTGAAATATCAATAAGCAAAGATATGTGACAAGGAAGGTGACAGACTCATATCCCCCAAAGATCACAATGCCTCTCACCTTACATGTTCTTCTAAATGTTTCCTGGCTACTTTCCACAGGGAAGTCAAGAGGAGAGAGTTCAGTTTCTCACTCCTTGAATTTGGGTGTTTAGGCTTATAACATGTTAGCTCCTAGAGTGTAATGTAGTGGTATCTTCTGAACCCAAGTCATTAAAAAGGGAAGTCATTCCTCTTATTTGAAGGACACTGGTGACTACTGTCCTCTTGAGTTGCTGAATAAGAACTCAAATACTCTGGGGCTGCAGAGCTGAGAGAAAGCCAAGCCTACCCATGTCATGCACTCTCAGAAAGTCTACCCATGTCTTGTACTCTTAGGCTACAAAAGCAAAGCCACCTTCAATATTATGGAGAGCAGTCCCTAGCCATTCAATCCAACCTCAGTCATGAGTGAAGGAGCTTCAAGTGACTTGAGTCTCCAGCTGTGATGTCTTTCCAGCAGAGACCCCAGGTGTCATTGAGAAGTGACGAGATGTTTTTGCTGTGCACAGATTTCCTCACAGTCTTTTTGAGCATATAAAGTGACTTGCTATTTTAAGCCACAAAATTGGGGGATAGTTTGTTATGCAGCAATAACCACCAGATCATACAGATTTCTAATTAGGGGAACATGACAGGCAATTCTGTTGTATTCAGTTTTCAGTCTTGGCTAACTTGCACACACTAGCACTCAGTTTTGTTGAATAATATGTAGTATATTTCAAACAATTCCTTTCTGTTGAGCAACTAGTTTTCTGTTGTGTTTTTTTCCCAATTATTTTGTTTGTCCCATAAATACTCACTGAGGTAGAAGCAGTGAGTGTCTTAGTTAGGGTTTCTATTGCCGTGAAAAGACACCATAACCACAGCAATTTTTATAAAGGAAAACATTTAATTGGGTTAGCTTACATTTTCAGAGGTTTAGTCCATTATCATCATGGTGCGACGTGGTGGTGTTTAGGCAGACATAGTGCTATGCAGGCAGACATGGTGTTGGAGAAGTAGCCGAGTGCCCTACATCTTGGCTTGCAGGCAACAGAAAGTGAAGTGTTTCACTGGGAGTACCTTGAGCAAAGGAGACCTCAAAGCTCAACCTCATAACGACACACTTCCTCCAACAAGGCCATACTTCCTAATAGTGCCATTCCCTTTGGGGTCCATTTTCTGTCAAATCACCACACTGAGTAAAAGAGTATTGTAAATGGTTTTGATACAGAGACACAGAATGTACAATTTTTGTTGCATGCCAAGAATAATCTAAAGAGAATCTGTTAATGTTGACACGTCAGTGTGGACCTTGAAGAGCTAACATATACTAATTAAGGACATAGGATTGATTTATAAGCCACAACTGTACCTTTTCAAGAGAATATCAATAAACTTTGAAATAGGAGGCTCAGTAGCCTCATGTTCTCTGCCGACTTTTACAGATGGCTTTGTGTTTCCATACTTTCCTGAAGTCACATTAGAACATTCAGCTTTGCCTTCTCCCAGCATGACAGTCTCAGAGTACTTGGAGTCTTCTAGGTCAGAAGTTCTCAACCTGTGGGTCTTGACCCCCTTGGGGTCAAACAACCCTTTCACAGGGGTCGCCTAAAACCAGATATTTACATTATGATTCATAACAGTAGCAAAATTACAGTTCTGAAGTAGCAATGAAAATAATTTTATGGTTGGGTTCACCACAGCATGAGAAAGAGTATTAAAGAGTTGCAGTATTAGGGAGGTGGAGAACCACTGTTATAGGGGAACTCAGGAGGACTCCAATCACGAAAAGAGTCCAAAAAAGACATAAAGAGGGAGCTGAAGCTGCATGGAAGATTTGTGCAAACCTAACTTTTACACTTGTGTGTCAGAGAAGATATTAGCAAGCACTGCAAATGTCAACTTCCTTGACTAAATTTGCAAATTATCTTGTACTGCTTAGATATTTTGATACTGAAACAATACGAATTTGGAGGCATAATTCTCCTATGAGCAGAGCTTTGTATTTGACAGTTTCTGAACTGAATACATCCTGTCCATCCATCATTTGACAAGCTGGTCAACATACACAGTCAGGCAAAGTAAGGGGAGAGAATTGAGTTTCTCACTCTTCTATTTGGGCATGTAGGCTTATAATGCTTTGGCCCATATACTATCATGTGATGGCACTTTCTGAGGCTAAGTCACAAGAAGAAAAGCCAGTTTTCTCTCATTTAATGTAACACTAGTGATGGGAATCCTCCTAACTTGTCATAGAAGAATATAATTTCTTTGAGGCTGCCATGCTGAGAGGAAGCCAAATAGAGACACAATGTGATCTCAGAAAAGGACAGAAAGTCACTTGTAAACAGAGTTCAGTGGCCTGAGTATTTAAATGAATTGCTTGTTAGGATTAACAGAGTTTAGGACCTGCTGCCTCAAAGCATAGCAACTTGGCATTTGGGAAACTGAAAAAGCACTCTTCCCAGAAGCAGGTCAGGAAAGGGTGCTGTGCTCTTCCTCTAGCATACACCACAAGACTCCTTCTGGAAGGATATGTCTTTGAGGACTCATCAGACAGACATGCCATGCTTGTTACCACTAGATCCTGCCCAGTCATATTCAGTGTGAAACTGTAGAAGTTTACATCGTTCTCTGTTTCATTCCTGGATCTTCATTTATAAAGGTCCAGTGTCAGCTAAAACTGTAATAGATTTGTAGGACGTTCTCTTGTTAGTCTGCATTTATTATAAAGGAGTCTCTACAACTGACCTAGGAATGAGTGAAGACCATGCTGCTCTTTCTCCTTACAGCATTGTGGCTGTGTGAGGAGTTTATGGACGTTCACAGCATTAGGATGAGCGCTTACTCATTTTGACCATCTCTCATACACACATTATAACAGGACATGAGTTTTTAGTTGTTAAAACATTTACTATATAATCAGTATGGGTAAAGCAACATAAAACAATAGAAGCTAAAAGTGGAAAAATAGAGGGGTGTGTGTGTGTGTGTGTGTGTGTGTGTGTGTGTGTGTGTGTGTATACAGTTTCATTTGTAATTGACACAACAGTGAAAGACGAATTGCTTATCAGCACAAACTAATGGCATAGGGAAATGGATTACTTTTGTCAAGTCTAGGGTAGTTAATTTTTTCTTCTTTTTCTGACCAGTCCTCATTAAAAGAGAGAAAATCTTGGGATTTGGGGTCTAGAAAAAGGTAAATGCCAGTGGGTCATCCTATATAGCACCTGGATTTCTATGAGCCTCATCTGTAAAACTGTGTTAATACTTTTTATACAGAGTTTTGAGGAATTAAATGGGTTAAAATATGAAAGATTCTATCACAATGGATGGTGCACAGGTGTCCAATAATGCAATCCAAATTTATCATTCTTCATATCTGCTACTAGTGTTCAAAAGTGGGATTTTAGTTTTGCTGGGTAGCCCCATACCTATAGCCTTTTTTTTTTTTTTTTTTTTTTTTTTTTTGCTATCCACCAGATCAATTTTCTATTTTCTAATTTTCTCATACTGCTAGATGGAGGTCGACTTTTCTGTGCACCAGTTTCTCCTGGTAATGAAGGACCACAGTGTGAAGACTGCCTCATAAATTGAGTTACTGGGAGGATCATGACTCCCATTTGTTTTGTCCTTCTTGTGTGTGTGTCAATTTCAGAAGGTGACATTTCCAAACTTTATTCTAACTTCTGATGTTATTATCATATCTTTTGGAGTTTTAAAATTCCTATGCATAGATATACCCAGAAAATGAAAACATAATTACTATAACATTGTCAAAAGTCAACTTAAAATTTGTTTGGTTTTGTTATAGTTTTCTTTATAGTGATTAAGAAACTGAAACCCAAATATGTCAAGAAAGAGATTCAAATAGCTGGGCAGCAGTGGCGCATGCCTTTAATCCCAGCACTCGGGAGGCAGAGCTGGGCGGATCCTTGTGGGTTCAAGGCCAGCCTGGTCTACAGATCGAGATCCAGGACAGGCCCCAAAACTACATGGAGAAACCCTGTCTCCAAAAACAAAACAAAACAAAAAAAAAAAGAAAAAAAAAAGAAAGAGATCAAACTCGATAACTACCCAACGAAACAAGTCTGTTTCGTTTGGAGACCCAGAGGGTCCATCATGGTAACACACAGACACTATTTTTTCAGAACCAACTCCTAGTCCAAAGCTTTTCCCTAAATCTCCTCTTACTAGATAAAACATAATAATATCAAGTAAGTGACAATAACTATACATCTAGGGCTGGAGAGATGGTTCTGCAGTTAAGAGCACTTACTGCTCTTTGAGAGAACCTGGGTTCAATTCCCAGCACCTACATGGTGGCTCACAACCATCTCTAGATTCAATTCCAGAGGATCTGATACTTTTCTCTCTCTCTTTTTTTTTTTTTTTTTTTTTTTGGTTTTTAGAGACAGGGTTTCTCTGTGTAGCTTTGCGCCTTTCCTGGAACTCGCTTGGGAGACCAGGCTGGCCTCGAACTCACAGAGATCCGCCTGCCTCTGCCTCCCAAGTGCTGGGATTAAAGGCATGTGCCACCACCGCCCGGCCTGATACTTTTCTCTTTCACCTTCCTGTGTGCATCAGGCATGTGGTTGGTGCACATACATATATGCAGTCAAAACACTCATGCACATTAAAAAAAAAAACCCTTAAATATCTAAAAATTTAGATATCTAACCACTAGTCTAAAAATTGACTCACTAAAATTGAGTAACTTCCCAAATAACATCAGGCAAGATCTAGACGGCTTGTTTGATGCAAAATAAGTTATGAGGTTAGGACATGTGGAATTAGAACACACAATGATTTTACAATGGCATGACTTCATATGACTGGGATAATTTTAACATCATTTGTGCAATTTTCATTTTGTCTTATATCTTAATCTGAGCAAATCCATTGGGATCACAAAAGAATAAGTTAAATTTCTGCGGACATTTGAAACAAACATTGAAAAGTTTGTTTCCTCTGATGGATAAATTATATTAAAGCAACATCTGTCTTGAAATGTTGACAAAAATTAAATATATTTTCATGTACAAAGATTTATATTGGCTTTCTTAAATAGATACTGAAAGCAGGTATATTTAGGACAGAGTTATATATTTTCTTCCTCTTTCTGGATATGAATGGTTAAAATTTGTTTTTAGTTCTACTCACCAACAAAATGTTATTAGGTAGAAACAATTTGCAAATTCACTTTGCCAATGAAGTAATAGCCAGAACAGAATATACCATTAGCTTACTGCTGAGCCCTTACCCTGCAGTAAAATTGGCTCATTTCTTTAGTGTTTTATTTGTGTTCCTCATCTTTTGGTTGTAGAACTGTTATAAAACTAAAGAAAATTACTTTTGTTTTATTCCAGTAATCCTCATGAGTGATTATCCTAGATTATGTTCTCAATTTGGAAAAGCAAATGATGGGGCCAGTCAGATGGCTCATTGGTCATGTCCCCTTGCTGTTCTTCTACAGAACCTGAGTTCATTTTCTGGGCTAAAACAACAACTCTGGAGATCCAACGCACTGTGTTGGCCTCAGTCCAGCATGACTGTGATTATACACATGTATACACACACACACACACACACACACACACACACACACACACACACACACGAAAAATAAATGTTTTTAAAAAGAAAAGTGAATGAGGTATGCTCCCCATTGTCTTGGTTAGGGTTGCCAATGATGTGATGAAAGAAACTTGGGGAAGAAAGGGCTTATTTTGCTTACACTTCCACATCACTATTCATCTTCCAATGAAGTCAGGGCAGAAACTCAAACATGGCAGGAATCTGGAGGCAGGAGCTGATGCAGAGACCATAGTGGAATGCTGCTTACTAGCTTACTCACTCATGGCTTGCTCAGACTGCTTTCTTACATCACCAGTGACTACCAACCAAGGGATGGAACAAACAGGCTAGCCCCTCCCCCATCAATCACTAATTAAGAGAATGCCCTATAGGCTTGCCTACAGTCTGATCTTGTGGAGCATTTTCTCAATTGATGATCCCTCTTCTCAGATGACTCTAATTTTATCAAGTTACTATAAAAACTAGCCACGAAAACCCTTTTGGATGCTAATTTTAAGAACCCACTTCAGACTAACTTGAGTTCTGAAAGGGCTGAGGCATCCCATAAAGGCAATTGGACATTGCTATGGATTTATTTTATCTATGGTATATTTACAGATGTAGCTTAAGGGCATTATTTATCTAAAGGCATTATTTGAAGATACATATCATATAGATAATTTAGAGATAATATTTTAAAATACATAAATGATCTTTATAAGTTAACAAAGGTGATTAGACACAGTAGTATATGCTTATCAAAGTAGAGGAAGTAAAAGAAGAGAGAAGAGCAGCAGATTATTTTCAAGCCAACGTCACTAATAGAATCTAGCTAACGTGCTAGCTACAATTCTGGCAAAATTGCTCAGCAGTTTTACGTTTGTTCCTGGGCTTTGTAGGTTGACTCTTGCTCTTGCCTGCCTCCTGAGGCTACCCATGATTCTTAGTTACCTGTAGATGGGGAAAGTGAACAGGAAGAAGAACAGAAATAAAAAACAAAAGGACTCTCTTTGCAAGGCAGGAGTTTTCATTCAATGTTCTCTGCACCTATGAAGGCAGATGCTTTGGGAGACCAGGAGGTGAGGTATCGGGGCATTGAAAGGGAATCTCAGTTATTTCTGGTAGAAAAATCCTTCTAAATATTTAAATCTTCTGGTGGTTTTCTCACTAGGTGTAGGCAAGCGGATTTCTCAGGTCTCGGTTCTCCAAGGTGCCGTTAATGACACATAAAGAAGGGTCTTCCTCAAGCATTCTTGCCTAAGCTCTGTAGGATGCTTACGTGATGACAGCAAAGAGGGAAAAGTCAGTCGCGGCTATTGTTTTTATTTCATCATCTTAGAAATATGGTGTAAAGTGTCCAGTTGGATTTTCTTCAGGTTGATTATTTGGCTACTGGGAGTAGAGGGAGAAGAGAGAACCTGAGGGAAGAAGGGCTAGCTGCCGGAAGTACTGAGGGGATCTTTTCATCCTGATCTTGTGTGACAAGTAGCAGTAGAGTCTCATTGACTTTATTTGAACCATATGAAATTGCTGTTTTTATTGGTCAGCAATTTCATATGTTACAATGTGGGGGCTGATGAGGAACACCTGCATTTCCATTGTAAACAGGTATTTACTGAGTGATGTCTAATACAAGATAGTATGAAAAACTGTCTGCTGTGGTCCTTTGGCCTGGGACTAGGTTATTTTTATCTCTCTCCTTTTTGGTTGAGTCCTACAAGTCATTTAAGACCAGTCTCTAAAGTATTTTCTCTGTGAGTTCTCATGTTTTGATCCATTATTTTTCTTTCTCTGCAAAGTTCCTTATTTTCATTTAAAAGTGACTAACTTGTACCCATAATTTTTGTTTTCACTTTCTACTCAACATGAGAAAAATATTTCATGATATAAAATTTTCATAACTCCACTTCAAGGGCTATAAACTAGTCCTTTAAGTGGATAGTTTATTAGCCATTCCTGAATTCAGGCACAATTGGGTGGTTTGGTTACTGACTATGTTTTTCTCTTCTTTCAGGTTATTTCTCTAGGACAGAGTCTCCAAAGTGAGATTACTTGCTCAAATGGCATGAACATAGAAAAACCTCTTGATACATGTCAACTACAAACAGCTTTTCTTTTTCAATACTGCTTGATATATGAAGTTTGACTCCTCATCAGTCACAGGATATGCTACAAACTCTTTAAATGATTTGCCTACATGGTGGTCCAAAGCTATACTCAGTGACAATGTAATGATGTAGTCTGCACAAAGAAACGGGGTCTGGAGTTGCTCGTGTCAAGAGAACAACTTGCTTTTCTCAAAGGAATGCCTCAGAACAAGCTGATAGCAAAAAGTCTCAGCTCTCCAGGCACACAGGATTTTGTACAGTCCTGTTTATAATTATTTTTGCCTTGAGGAAATGAAGAAAAAGGAGACCAAGTGTTAGCTTGTGTTTAGGGAATTTTCTAGAGAATAAGTTTTAATTTTCACATCTTAGGGAAGAAATAGTAACAGGCAGACTATGTTTTGGTTTAGAGCAGTGGTTCTCAACCTTCCTAATGCTGCAATCCTTTAATACAGTTCCTCATGTTGTGGTAACCCTCAACCATAAAATTATTTTTGTTACTTCTTCAGAACTGTAATTTTGTTACTGTTATGAATCATAATGTAAGTATCTGATATGCAGGATATCTGATATGGGACCTCTTTAAAAGAGTTGCTTGACCCCCCCAAAGGGATCACATCCCACAAGTTGAGAACCATTTATTTAGGTGGTGTGTTTTGGCTTAAAATGTATGACTTATTAGAGATGAGTGAGTGTGCCTCAATGATCTTTTTTTATAGGCACATTTGGAGATCCCTATAAGGCATATGAATAATAAAATGCTCCCTAAATGCAATGAAGCAAACAGACCAATGCTGATGTCATTCTCCCTGTTTAATGTATGAAGAGAAAACAGGTAATGAAGGATGAATGTCTGTTTCTGATGTCATGGTCTTGGGAGCAGTGGGGAGTATACAGAGAAAGAATGGATCACAGAATTGGGGCATGATTGCCAGGTGTGTTGGACATTTTGCTAATACAAATGATGCTTTGAGTCCAGCAGATCCTAGGATCCATGATAAAGTCATGATTCACCATACAGATAACCAACCAGCTAGAGCCACTGTGGAGATAGAAAAAAACTTCCTCAGAGCTTGGGTAAAGCATACGGCAGCAGTACTTGTCATGGCCACTAGGAGGTACATTCCATGAAGGTACCTCCAGGCAGACACGGACCCCATAGCTCTGGTTGTAATCTGGGTGCCATCCCTTGCGAACTTCACATTCGAGATTCTTATTGTATAATCATTTTTTCTTCCTTCTCTGTCTTGGTGTCTCAGAATGAAGCATCTCATTATGAGATGCCAAAAGTCCCTTTGATTTCCCATATTCCTTTAGTATATACAGATCTATGAAAACACGAAGTTCACACATGCCATTGATTTTGACATTTGCCGTCAAAATGTTATCTTTTGACAGCAAAATGGACTTTTGAAGACTTAAAAGATATAATTGCTTCAAAATGACTTGGGGTTAAACAAGACCTAACTATCTGATTCTAGGGATATTAGTGTATGAAAGGAGAAAAACTGAAAAATCCAAGTTGAAAGGATTCATCAAAATTCATAGATTCATGGAAAAAACTTATTGGGAGTGAGTCAAATTGGAAAATATTGGTAGAGCTGTGGTGGAGAGTGTGCTTATATCTACAGGGTTTATCTATTTGAAATCTGTCACACATGTGCTGTATACATAGATCTTTTAATCTGTTCCAAGTGTACGGAGGCTGACAGAGAGCATCTTAAATCTACTCAAAGGAGCTGTTGCTCTCTAAAATGGTTTCAAAGCTAACTTGCCTTTGCTTTGGCCGGATAGTTCGTCAGCTGTTGAGATCGCTCAGCCGTTCTTTGTCTGGCAGAAGTAACACAAGCTAATCCTGGAGATCAGGAGTGTTCTGAGAAGGTGTAGTCGGTGCTGGGAGAGATTAGAGACAACTGGGGCACTCCTTGGAATCCTGTGAAAAACCAATTACCCGAGAGAAGCAATGAGTGAGTCGCTCCTTCTAGAAACCGACTCAAGCTGTAAAAAGAGCTGTCTTACACTCTTCAAGGAGTTCTGTCCTGATTCTTGTGTGTAGCTCAGTATATTATGAGTGTTTACGCTTTGAGTGGCTAACTTTGAAACAGTTTAATAAGACTTTCTAGAATTTATTAGCATACACTCTCACTCCCGAAAGAGTCTGACATCATCCCCTTCTATGTCTTCCAGAGTAATACAAATAAAAGCTCCATGACACGAACTACCCTCAAAGTCAAAAGTTAAAATAAACTGGCATGCATTTCAGTAACTTTCCTCCACAAATTGTCTTCCTCTTGCAAATCAGTGTCCCCTGTACATTTTATCAACCGGTGAAAGAAAGCTCTTCACAGGGGATGAAAAATGACAAAATTCTGAAGGCTGAAAGTTTATAGATTGAATATGTTTATTGGATATGGAATATCAAGTCAAACCAAAATTTTCGTTTGGGTAAAAGAATGAAGAGACTAGAAATGGCCAAATTTAGGGTTACATGTTGACCATCCTCTAGAGGTGAGAAGGAAGAACAAATACTATTTTTAAGAGGTAAAGTACTCTTCCATTTCTAAACACTGGGTTTCACGTTAAAGTAATTTATGAAGAGAAACTGTGAGTTATAAATTTCTGTCTTATGACTACAGCAGGAGCCTCAGTGTGAGCACACATTATATACTCTCTGAGATTTGAACGTATCTGAAAAGTACATGATGTGCGTGTCGGGGAGCTGTTGAAAGAAGTTCAGGAAGCCTCCTGAGAAGGAGTGAGTCATTCCAAGGCAGAGAAAGGGTTGAGGAACAAAGGCCTGGCTGGAGGAGGGAGAGATTCTCTGTGTGTGCCTCGTTCATGTTTGTTTTCTGTAAGCCTATTTTAGTCAATTGCCTATCACCGTGACAAAGTACTTGAGAAAAACAGCTTAAAGGAAGAAATATTTATTTTGGCTCAAGATTTCTGTTCCGGGTTGGCTGACTTCATTGCTATGGGCCTGTGGTAACACAGAAGGTCATGTCAGGGAAAGTGCAGAAGAGACCGATGGCTCACACAGGACGTTAGGTTCCTCAAGGGCACACCCCTGGACCTACTTCCTCTACCTTGTCTCCGCCTGCTTTAGTTTCTGCCATTTCCTAATTGTCAATATAGCTATGTTCTTGGACTTTCCTGGTTCTGGTGACTCACCTGAGAGTCTAATGCTCGCTACATAAGCACTATACCACTGAAGTACATCCCCAACCACAGTTCACTGAATTATGAACCCATGTTAAAAAGACCAGACCCTTCATGAGCCAGTCACTTCCTGAAAGTGGTGCCTTTGAACACTGATAGATCGCTGTTTATGCACAAAACTTTGGGAAATGTTTCAGTCCAAACTCTGGCAGTATGTGGGCTGGTTAGTTCTAATTGTTACCTTGACACACTGTAGAATCACCTGGGAAGAGGATCTCATTGAGAGACTGTGTATCAGAGAGGCCTATGGGAACGTCTGTGGGGGGTTGCCTTAGCTGTGTTAATAGAGGTGAAAAGACTCACCCTTGGTGAGTGGCACCCTTTCCTGAGTTTGGGTCCTAGACTATGTAAGTGTACAGAAGGGGTTGAGCACAACTAAGCATGTGTTCACTCATTTTCTCTCTGCTCTTGAATGTGGATGTGACTAACTATTTTAAGTTCTTGCCTTGACTTTGCCATAATAATGGGCTGGAACTTTGAATTGCAAGCTGGATAAACCCTTTTTCCCTTAAGTTGCTTTTTGTCAGGGTGTTTTTATCACAGTAACAAGGATGGAACTAGGACAGTGAGCTTCTTATTTTTCTTAGAGACTGAGCTAGACCTTAGTAGAAAGACCTCAAACCAACAGGAGAACTTATGTTAGGGTTCTTTTAGGAACAGAACTCTGATATATATTATGAAAAGGGACTCATTATTAGTTTGAGTTTCATTATAGATAGTGGGCTTTCCAACAATGGACAGCTGCATGCTGCATTCTGCTCACTCCAAGAAACAGGACACCTCAGCAATCCTAATCTTTTGCTGAGAGCCTGGAGGATCCCTGGTGAGTCACTAGTAATGAGTTCACATTGGAAATCCAAGGTAGGCAGTGTCTAATGTCAGTGGAAGACCACTACAGCAACAACAGAGGCAGTCACTCAAAAGGAAGACCCAAAAGAGCAAACACACACACACACACACACACACACACACTCATACACACACAACTTTTCCCTCAGATCTCTTTGCACACACACTGCTCGTCAGAAGGCACCACCGACATTGAGGGTAGTTTTCCCCTCTGAAAATACTATCAAACACATACCCAAAGGTTTGTCTCCTGGGAGTCACTCCTCATTCCTCAGTAGATTTGATAATAATAAACTTTGTAACTAAGATGACTCTCATAAGTCTATTCCTTGGCAATTTGACACCCAACCACATATTCTACCTCATTGTTAATTTCCAAATTAAGACAATAAAGTCAGAATTATTCCTGATATGATAAAACTATCCCACAAACAAATAAAAACATACCAATATGCCAGGTGGTGGTAGCATATGACTTTAATCCCAACATTCAGGAGGCAGAGGCAGAAGCAGTTGGATCTCTGTAAATTCAAAGCCAGCTGGTCTACAGAGTGAGTTCGAGGACAGTTGGGACTACACAGAGAAACACTGTACCTAAAACCAACCAACCAACCAACCAACCAACCAACCAACCAACCAACAAACAAAGAAACAAAAAAACTACCAATGTTCTCCTCCAAATATGTGACAAAGCCCCTGTTTTCTCTTTTGAGATCATGTAATGTAAATATAATAATATAAATATATTATAATATAAATATATAAATACAGATTTAACAATGATGCCATGCTATATGGCAAAGGGATAGGAAAGGAATGGATATTAACTAATTATATATATATATTATTATATATATTATTATATATGGTGCTTTGAAAGAAAATGGCCCCCAAAGGGAGTGGAACTATTAGGAGGTATGGCCTTGTTGGAGTAGGTGTGGCCTTGTTGGAAGACATGTGTCACCGTGGGGTGGGCTTTGAGGTCTCAGATGCTCAAACTATGCCCAGTGTCTGTTGTCTGTGGATCTAGATGTAGAATTCTCAGCTCTTTCTCCAGTACTATGCTTGCCTGCAAAACACCATGTTTCCTACTATGGTAATAATGGACTAAATCTCTGAAACTGTAAGTCACACAAATTAAATGTTTTCCTTTATAAAATTTGCTGTGGTCATGGTGTCTCTTCACAGCAATTGAAACCCTAACTAAGACAAAAATTGGTATCAGGGATTGGGGTATTATTGTGATAGTCCTAACCATGTTTTTGGAGGAATGTGAACTTTGATACTTTGTGTTAGGAAAGCAGTGGAATGATTTAAGTACTGCTTAATGGGACATACTATTAGGAACATGCAGGACTTAAACTGTGAGGCACTGGCTCAAGAAGTTTCAGAGCAAAAGCATTTTAGTATGTTACTTAGAGATCATTCTTACAATATTTGGAGGAAGATTATGGCTACTTTCTGCCTTTGTCTGAAAAGTCCACCTGAGGCTAAACTGAAGACTTTTGGATTATCTGCATTGGCTAAGGAAATCTCAAAACAGCCTAGTATAGACTCTGTTGTGTGGTTACTAGTGTTAACTCTAATGACAATTTATAATGAAGAAGAGCAAGTTGACTAGGAAAAATATAAAATGTACAATTTGAGGAGAAAAAGAGCACCAGGAAGTAGAATGGAGCCAAGTCCTGTGTTTAAGGAGGTAAAAAGATTAAGAAATCGAATAAAGGGAGTGGTGACCTCAGGGCAAGATCCCACCCAGCTAAGTTTCCAACTTGTGAAAATGAACCAAAGAAAACTTAGAGACAGATGTGGTGGCACACACCTTTAAGCTCAACACTTCAGAGGCAGAGGCAGGTGGATCTCTGAGTTTGAGGTCAGCTTGGTCTACAGATTCAGTTTCAGGACAGCCAAGCTTAGACAGTGAAGGAAAATATTGAAAATAGAAAGCTGGTGAAGATGTAATTGAATGAAAGGGGAGTATGTTCCAGTCTCAGCAAGCAATAGAACTTGGAAGCTTTGGCCACATGGTTCTGACTTTAGAGTCAAGGATAGAAGAAAGGGGTTATGGAATCTTCCTCTGTGACTAGGGAAAGACACTGAGGCCAGGCAGGCATATGTTGGGGTGTCCCTGAATGGAGGTCTAGAGAGGCCATTGTGTGAAGCTGTGAAGGTGAAGCCTGGATCACCTTGGAGACCCCAAAATGTTGGAGATGGCAGAGTCATGGGATACCTGCTGAGGAAAGCTGCTAACAGGGAGTGGATCTAGCCAGAGAGAAAGAAGTGTGTTGCAGTCAACAAAGCTGAGAGAAGTTGGAGATCTGAAGAACATTTTGAAATCAGACATGGAGATACATAGTTTAGAATTTACCTAGCTGGTTTTCAGTCTTGCTTTGGTCCAGTATTTCCTCACTATGCCCCCCTTTTCTATGGTATGAAATGGTAATATATATCCTGTGCCATTATGTGTTGAAGTATATGATCTGCTTTTTGATTTTGATTTTACAGGAGAATGTAGTTAAGAGATTGCATAAATCTCAGAAGAGACTTTGAACCTTGGACTTTTAAACAAATTGAAACTGTTAATAGACTATGGGGACTTTTGGTTTTGGACTTAATGCATTTTTGCATTATGATATGGCTACAAGCCTTTGGGGGCCAGTGAGTAGAATGTGATGGTTTAAAAGAAAATGACCCCCAAAGAGAGTGGCAATATTAGAAGGTGTGGCTTAGTTGGGGTAGGTGTGGCTTTGTTGGAGGAAGAGTGTCACTGTAGGGGTGGGCTTTGAGATCTCCTTTGCTCAAGCTACTCCCAGTGACACAATTCACTTTCTGTTGTCTGTGGGTCAAAATGTAGAACTCTCAGCTCCTTCTCCAGCACCATGTCTACCTACATGCCACCCACCATAATGATAATGGACTAAATCTCTGCACTGTAAGTTAGTCTCAATTAAATGTTTTCCTTTATAAGACTTGCTGTGGTCATAATATCTCCTTACAGAAATAGAAACTCTGACTAAGACAATGGTGTTAAGAGTTTAGCTAAGAGCTTTATATCCTTATTATCCTCAGGCAGCAGGCACATACACACACACACACACACACACACACACACACACACACACACACACACATACAGAAAGAGAGAAAGAGAGAGAGAGAGAGAGAGAGAGAGAGAGAGAGAGAGAGAGAGAGAGAGAATATGGAGAATATATGAAATACTGGGCCTGGCATGGACTTTTGAAACCTCAAAGCCCATCCCCAGCAACACACCTACTCCAACAAGGACACATCACCTAATCCTTCAAAACAGTTCACCAACTAGGAGCTAAGCACACAAATATATAAGCTTCTGGTCTATGTGGGCCATTATCATTCAATCCACCACAGTCTGCTTTGGTGGCTGGCTGGCTTATGAGCCTGGAGTGGATTTCACAGTTGATAACATCAAACATGTCAGGAGGCTTTACTCATCACAATAGTAGAAGAAATAGAAGTACTGTGACATTGGAGGTAGATGGCATTAGGAACACACTGCAGACACCCAACAGTGACTGGGATGATGTAATAGGTGGGGAAAAGGTCTAAGGGATGAAGCTAAAGACGCAGCTGTGATGTGTGACTCACACTTCTCCAGACACACTCATATTTATCTCTGTGTTAGCTACTTATGAATCATGGTGTCCCAAACAACTCAAAGATTAAAGGCCTTCTTAGAAGCCTGTTTTAGAAAGTTGCATCTGCCATGGTGGAGCAGGTATGGTGAAGCTTTTTATCATGCTGGACAGGAAACAAAAAGTAACAAGGGGCCAGTAACCCACACTGACCTACTACCTTCAGCTAGTCCTCATCCCCTAAAGTTTCCACACTCCCCAAGTAGTACTGCTAGCTAAAGAGCAAGTTTTCAACACAGGAGTATGCACGGGCCATTTTGTATTTCAACCATAATGTCTAATGTGATTTGGAAAACTTGATGTTCTGTATTATAATAATTTTATACTTATGAAAATAAACACCTGGAGTTCTATTTGGTCATAAGGAAGATACTTAGTGAAGCAAAGCAGTCGTTTAGTGCTAGAATTTTTATTGAATTATTCCTGAAGGCCAACCAGAACCTCGGTCTAAAAGGGTAGTGGTACAGGATTGGGTTATGGTTCTCAGCCTTTCTGAGGGAAGTCTTCCCTTCAGCTGACAAATTTTTATTTCAGACAAATATGCCCCTTCTGTACGTGTACATCTTTTCTGTTTGGCCACCTCATTTGTGCTAAGATTGCTTTTCAAGTCTGGGCATCCACTCACTTTCAGAGATGATAGTCATAGTCCCTATCTCCTAATCTGTGTACCCTGAAACAACCCAGTAGATATCACTAGGCCTGTCTAGTATATGGCAAAAAATGATGCCCATAGGAATCCTCCTCCTCCTCTTGCTCCTCCTCCTCATCACCACCACAACAGACTGAGCAGTGACAAGAGGTGGAAGCAGCGCAAGTCTTTTGAATAACCATTGGTCTCTATGGGGCAGGGTAAAACCCTCCACATTTGAGATTTACTCTTTGGTGAAACTGACTCACTGCGTGGCAGAAAGTCCCGGAAGTGCTTGTTCAGATTTTGTAAATGGGATCCTTTGAGGAACAGCCCTGCTACTGAATTGTAAATCTGGTTCCCTGGTTTGGCGCACCTTTAAGTTATGGCTGATTCTCTTGACTTGTCCTCATACCTAATAGCTATAGAAGACATAAACAATTAGTTTCCTGCAAAAGACCATGGCCTCAAACATGAGGTCTATTTGGTTATAAAGCAAGACTAAATGGAATTTCCAACAAATACCATGATGTGTGAAGTTTTATTTCTTGCTGTCTACTGGGATAATTACATTGTTCTTGATGTTGTTTTTGTCTAGACACAGACAAGTGGATGTGGTGGTATTGTGTTCCCCAAAATATTTGCACCCTAATAAACTTATCTGGGGTCAGAGACAGAACAGCCACTAGATACAAAGGCTAGAAAATGGTGGCACTCACACCTTTAATCCTAGTATTCCAGAGGCAGAAATTCCTCTGGATCTCTGTGAGTTCAAGGCCACATTGAAAACAGCCAGGCATGGTGACACACACCTTTAATCCCAGAAAGTGAGCCTTTAATCCGAGGAAGTGATGGTAGAAAGTAGAAAGGTATATAAGGCGTGAAGACCAGAAACTGGAAGCTTTTGGCTGGTTAAGCTTTTAGGCTTTTGAGTAGCACAGTTCAGCTGAGATCCATTGGGATGAGGACACAGAAGCTTTCAGTCTGAGGAAACAGGATCAGCTGAGGAACTGGCGAGGTGAGGAAGCTGTGGCTTGTTCTGCTTCTCTAATCTTCCAGCATTCACCCCAATAACTGGCCTCAGGTTTGATTTTATTAATAAGAACTTTTAAGATTCTTGCTACAAGTGGAGAAACGATAAAAGAATTGTGCACAGTGGTGTCTCTTGTGCAATCACACCAATGGGAAAGATTGTGGGAAAGGCAATTTTCTTAGAACAGAAGGCAACTCATGCTTGTCTTTGGAAAACCAAGAGATCCTGGCACGTAACCAAATGCTGGCCTGTCTTGTGATGTGGATAACACATGTGTGGAGTTTGCTGCATGATAAAACTGCAGACTAGGGAGACAAAGGCCATGACTTTTTCATTTTACTATGTGGGTGTCTTGATGTAGGGCATGGCAACATTGGGGTATTTTTGCATTGCATTGTATGCTTACAACTGGTTTAACCAGAGTTCATCTACCACCTTCAAGGTGTGGGCCTGAATCCTCCTCATCCACCTCCACTATCTTTGACCTCCAGAGTAACCAAATTCAATAAGTGACCTTATCTTGTCTATTTGCACTGTCCAGGCCCAAGGATAGCCTTTCTAATAAGCATTTCTAGGCTTATTACTTTAGAGAGTAATAATTAAACACACTTATCTCTCATTTTAAAGCTGGTTTGTTTGTTTGTGTTCCCTATGGGTCTAGGAGAGTGCTTGGAGGGCAGGAGCCTTCTCTAGGTCCTATAACTGCCCATAATCAGTATGCAACTGTCTGGTTCCCACAGTGTTTTGTTTGTTTGTTTTTAACGAGCGTCATTCTTATGTGAAAATCTACTCATTTGACTATGGAAACGTATTTAAATTGCCAAACAAGCTTTGCCAGAGTGTAGAGTCACTTAAATACCATCAGCTCAACTCCAACAAAATATGAGACAACTGCTGAAGTGGGAGCCGTAGATATCAAATACAGGTCTTTAACCTGGCTGCAGTGTTAGCTCCATACATCGTCCTATCTCCAAGGTCTCTTCACTCTGAAAAGGAGCCCGAGACTCTCAAAGTCACTATGATGGAAACGATGGAAAGAGATGAGCTAGTCATGAGCTCCCTGATGGAAAAGCAGGTCCTGATTTATTTGACTCTACTCTACAGCTGCTATGTAAGGGACCTGGCGCTGTTTGACTTTTCTTGCCGTACCTAGCTTAAGTAATAAAACTGCTTGAAAACTATTTCTTTTCTCTCTCCTTCCTGTCCGGGAGGCTAGCTTCCAAGACCATGGTTTTCCAATTCATTGTAATGTCATATTACTTGGGCTGAGCATTCCTTAGCCCTTGAAATGTGGTTTCTTTTTAAAATAGAAAAATAATGTTTTTATTTTTTTAAATCATAGTTTCCTCCCTTTAGACCCTCCCACGTAACCCCACCTCACTCTCTTTTAAATTCATTTCTTTTGGAGGGTAGGGTTAGACTATTTTTCCTTCTCTCAGCATTGCTTAGTTACCTGCAGCTCTCTGTCTGGGGCTCATGGGCTTTCTCCATGTTAGCACATCTATTAGTTGTCTTTGTTCAGGTCATGTTGAGGCTGCCACATTGGTGAAAAACATCACGTGTGTAGCTTCTCTGATATTTCTAGCCAACTCCCTGGTCCTCTGGCTCTTACACTCTTTCCACCCCCTCTCCTGAAGTGATCCCTGAGCCTTAGGTACAGGAGCTGGGTTGTAAATGTATCAGTTGGGACTAGACTCCACAACTCTGCATTTATCAGTCCTGGTTTTCTGTAAAGGCCTCTGGCTGTTAGAAAGAGACATTTTCTTAATGCAGGGCAAGAACTACTCTCGTATCTGCAGATCTGGAGCTAGGAACCATAGATAAAAGAGAACATGAGACATCCATCTTTCTGGATATGGGTTATCTTACTCAGTGTGGTCTTTTCTAGTTCCATCTACTTACCTGAAAATTCCATGATTTCATTTTTTTTTACAGCTGAATAGTATTCCATACTATAGTCTGTATATACCAGAAGTGTGGTTTCTTATCTATCTTTTTTTTTAAAAAAAGATAATAGGCTAGGAGACAACTCAAGGGTGAAGTGCTTGCTGAAGGACCTGAATTCAGATCCCCCTCCTAAAAGCTGAGTATGACAGTATGTGTCTGTGACTTTAGTCCTGAGAGGCAGAACTAGACAGATCCTCCAAGCTCACTGGTTAGCCAGCCTAGTAGAATCAGTAAGCTCCCGGTTCAGTGATAGAATTTGTCTCAAAAAGGTAAGATGAAGAGAGATAGAGTAAAACACATGACATTGACCTCTAGCCTTTACATACACATGCACACATGTGTACCTACACACAGAAACACACACCCCAAATATATTATATATCTATCACACATGTTAAAATTAAAAATAGAAATAGATATATTTGTTAGTAATAGGTCTATTTCTTAGTAGAAATAGTTTTCTATAAAACTGACTTCCAACCGTGCATTTTAACAGTTCATTTTAACAGTTTGGAGACATTTGCTAACTGTATATTCTGCCTCTGTTCTGGAGTTTCATTTTTACCTTTGAATTACCAAAATGTTTTCTGGAATCCATTTATGGCTTTGGCCTTCGACCTTTTGCCTCAGAGTCATATTATCACTATTCAATCTTGGTTTTAGTAGAAGGAAAAGGCCTATTTCGATATTCACATTCTGTGGAGCAAGATGAGGGACTCCTCTTCGTGTGTAATGAGCAGGTCCTCATACTCGCCAGAACTCTGGAAGCACGGCAGCAGGCCGCATGCTCCAGGGCTCTGTCGGCACTGCTCTCTGAAGCTGAGTTTATAAGTTATAACCCTTAATCCAAATGAAATATAATTTTATTTGAGTAGATCTGCAAGTGGGAGAATGACTATTAATTCTACAGTTCCAAAATAACTAATGTGTTTGGTTTGAAGCCAGGTACACTGTGAGCCCTGGGTTTAAGTGCTCACATGGGACATGTGGAGAGAGACTTTAACATATGGGTTCTCAGAAGAAAATGCAACCATTCCATACAAGAAATATTGAGTTATTCTTAGTGCTTTTTAATGTGTGGTTGACTATATATTTTTGAGTGGTGCCATTTTTAACACTTGGCAATTTAGGCCACAGATCTTCATTTCCTGAGGTAATTTTAATAACTCACCCATTCACACAGCAAGCATTTAGTAGGGGATTGATTGTATAGTATTGTATTGTACTCGGTTTGATGGAAAATGCAAGGGAGAAGAAGCAAGATCTGTATTTGCTGAATTACAATATCATTTGAAAGTAAAACTAACAGACTCAACCAGCAAGTAAGAAGCAGAATGGAACTGTACATCAATGCATTAAAAATTCCTGTTGCTGGCATGATTCCATAGTTAGCACACCTTAGGAGGCTGAGGCAGGAAGAGGGCTTGAGCCTAAACATTCAACATCAGCCTGGGTAGCATCGAGAAACTGTCTTGAATGAATAAGTGAATGAATGGATGGATGGAAGAAAATATCTACTGGTGGTGCCATATACATTGGCTTTTTTTGTTGCTGTGATAAAACATTCTGACCAAATGCAACTTGAAGAGGAATGGGTTTATTTGGCTTAGAGGTTACCGTCCATCATTGTGGGAAGCTAAGGCAGGACCTGATGCAGACCAGGCAGAAACACTACTTGACCATGGCTTGCCCAGCTTGATTTCTCCTACAACAAAGGACAACCTGATCAGGGGTGGCACCACCCAGAGTGGGCTGGGTCCTCTCCATATGACTCATTAATCAAGAAAACACACTATAGACATGCCTACAGCCCACTCTGAAGGAGACAATTCTATGGAAGTTCCCTCTTCCCAGGTGACAATGGTGGAGGTCAAACTGACAAAAACTGACCAGTGCAGGTTCCCTACCACAGGATAATGCAGGGGAAGGTTTTGAAGCATCTGCGTTTGAAGAACTTGTAATCTGATGGTGTGGGGCGAGGCAGTCTTGTGAGATGGGGTGCGAAAGTCATCAAGAGTCAAGCTACCTCTTAATCATTGTGAGAACACTGTTGACACAGCCTCAAAGTTCTACCTGTGAGAACCAGCTTGAGAAAAACAACAGGCGTTTGAGGAGGTTTGGGAAGAAAAAGTGTAGACTATTGGCTTGTGCTTTCACATATATTGAGAGGGCAAAGAGGGAGGGGATGGATTTGAGGTGGACATAAAGTTTTCCTTGAGGAGCTGTGTCACATAACATTGCTACACGTGATGATTTATGTGCTTTGATATATGCATGTCAAAGATAAGGAAAAGGTAAACTAGGTTGGACAAGAAAATACAAGACAAGATTACAAGAGGTGAAAACATACAGGCATAGGAAAGTAGTCAGCATAAAGAGGGATTCTTAGACTGAAATGTGACAAAATGAAATTAATTTAGGGGTAACCAGCATCTTACTGAAGGGTTTGGTCAAATCAGAAATAAATTAAAAATATTTAGAAATAGAAAATATCACGTGGGTGCTTCTTACTCTAGGATGTGGCCACCTTTTAAACTGGTTGAGCAAAGGATGGGTTAAAATCATGGCTCCATCATTCTCTATCTGGATGACCTTGAGCAAATATTTTAACTTCTCTGTGTTCTATCTAAGAAAAGGGGAAATAAGAGCTACTATCCCACAGAACTATTGTGGAGAGTCATAAACTGATATCTTTAAATGTCAGTGTAAGACTAGCCTCCTCACCCAGCCATCCATCAATCTATCATTTATCTATTACCTGTCTATCTCATCTAATTCCAAACAAAAGGTTATTCATAAAATAATAAAAAAACTACTAGAGATTCTTAAGCAGAGGGAGATCAAGAGCAGAACTGCACGGACATTTCTGAGGCTGGAAGGTGAGATAGTGAGATTTCATGAATATTTAGATACAGTGGAGCTTGAGCTAAGACAGAGAAATACCACAAGATTTGAAGAGGAGACATATTTCAAAGGGGGGGGGGACAATTAGAAGTTGGGAATGCAAGCGCTTGCAGCCAAATGTGACTCTGAGATGGAGGTTCTTAGAGCCTGGGAAGAGGCCGGAATCACAGGCAACAAATGGGGAAGTTATGCATGGATGGACCTCAAAGCTTGTGAATGAAGTCCGCTGCACTTAGCCTGTGTGTGCTCAAATCATAACAATCATTAGCTAGAATTTCATTGTCCTTTGTGCGTCTGCGCAACCCTTTTGCCATCTGTTGTAGGAAGAAGTCAGGGTGTCAGTGTCATGTGAATGGAAAGTGAGTTCTAAAGGAGCTTTCTGCTTTAAAAACGTGTCCTGGAGCATTTCATTAAATAACAAAGAGGACAGGGAGACGACAGGGAAGAGCTGAGCTTTCCAGAGACTTGGATTTAAATGAATGATGTCAAAAAATTATTTCAGTTGGGAGTTTAAAAAAAAATGATGAAAGAAAACAAAACAAAAACTAGGTCATGAAATGACCCCAAGGCAAAGTCTTAAATCTTAAAGGTCAGCAGGGCAGTGTGCTTTAAAAACTGTAATTATGGTTCTTAATTCTTCAGTGGGCTTATTGTGTCCTGTTAAGGTTATTCACTCCCGTATACCACAGCCCATAATGTCATTTGATGTTTCCTTCCAGCTTCTCCAGGTATTAAAGCAGCTTGATGTGTTTTTGTTACATTAATCTTTCCTCCGAAGCTAGTGATGAGTTCATCCAACTCTTTTCCATCATGTTGAAAATTCTTTTCAATTAAAAACCCATCTCCACACATGGTATTACCATTAGGAAAGATCTGTTCTGTCTAAAACAGCAAACATTGAGATATCTCAGGAATTGCTCTATAAATCATTGAGTAGAATTGACTTCAGGCTTTTGCATTTTTTTTAAGTGAGCAAAAGTTGAGCTGATGAGAATTTGGTCCATATGGTTTATTCCTGTTGGAATAGATCAGTTTCATCTCACTGCCTCAGTAGTTTTACTGTACATTGATGTGAAATATTGTGGACGTATTTTAATGAAGCTATCAACTATGAAATACTTTATACAAAACATTATGATTACAAAGGCAATAAAAGAAAGAGTTAAAAGCAGGAGAGAACGCTTGGTGAAAGAGGAATAGAGAGACTGTGGACGGAATCATGTGGATTTCCTCAGGCCCCAGTGTGCAGAAAGCGTGCAATGCGTGAATAATTCATCTAGAAATTCTATCATGAAGTTGTATCAGTTTCCGCAGTAAAACCTGGCTGTGGAGGAGGAAAATACATCAACATCTGTGACAAGCTCTATGAAGAGACAGTGGCAGAGTCTCTCAGGCACCAGGAGCAAAGCAAAATATAATAAATTCCCTTAAGTGTCAAATTTGTGTCGGCTGAATAATGACACCATATGTCTGGGCTGCTGTGTCACCATAGGCTACTCTGAAAAAAACACATGGCTTTGTAGAAATGGCTGTCAGCCGAGGAAGAAACTTTGCTGCCTGCTGTCTGACAGTTACGGGAAACAGCTTGCTCAGCAAGGCCAGCTTCTGAGAAGCAGGAAGAATTATTATTAAGTTATTGTTGTTGATGATGTTCTGCACTGTTTTGTCTTAAAATGTCAGCATCCAAGGTAGCCCGATGTTTAGAGTCGGTGCATGTCTGTATTATTAAACAGTCTACCCATGGTGTTTTTTCCTTCAAATGAGTGGGAGGGAGGCTTTGAAGCCCACCGGTTAGCACAAGGAAGGCATTTCTGATACACCATATCTTTATATAGCTCTTAGACGTTTTCCTCAGAACATTTCAGGGAAGTTATCTCATTCATCCTTATAGCGTCCTTAGGAGTAGCCTAGGATGCAGATATTATTTTGCTCTGGGGGAAACTGAGGCACTGAAAGATGGTGGTCACCTTAGCCCCCCGGAAGCATGCTTCTGTTGACAGCTCCTTATCCACACTCAACATGGCTGTCATCCCAGCAGGCCAGACATTCTATCAGATGGGATTTGCTTCTCTTGATCTCTGCGTTTCTGCTTGGCAGGCACAGTGCTGGCCTGGTGCCCGCCTACTGGCTTTTGCGTGCTCCCTGGGTGCCTGGATTCGGCAGCACTATGAGCCAGGATTCTGCACACTGAGCACAGGGATGCTGTTAGTAGACAGTTCATGCCTGCATATGGTCCCTACAGCATGGCAGTTAGGTCCTGCACAAATGTTCTCAACAGCACAGACTCTAGAGAGAAGTCAGCCGCCCTAGCCTAGGCTGGGCTGCACAACAGCTGGCTTCGTGCCTTGGTTTTCCATCACAGTTATCCCCACACTACTTAAGGGAGATTAGAGCAACGGCAAAGCATTTGGAACGCGTTATATTCACCTTTAGTCACACGGCCATAGGCAGGTAGCCTGGGCAATGGGGTGAATCAATCTGTTATGAGGAAAATTACTTCCTATATGTATTAGTTTTCTACATAAGAATGTCTTGAAAAATTTAAAAACACTGTGTTAACTTTTAAACAATAACCATTTTTTAAAAGTGTGGTTCCCAACAAAATGGTAAAGGTATGAATCACTGGGAGTGCTTTCTCTGTGGGTTTGTGTATGCACACACACATGCACACACCACTCAAAGACACTGATTCATAATTTCATAGAATCTGGAACATACTATGGTGTTGTGAGGTATTTGTACACTGTGTGAAGATATATTGCTGTGATTGGTTTAATAAAAAGCTGAATGGTCTGTAGATGTAACCGACCGCCTTATTAAATAAGAAACACAGAGCCAATGTAAAGGTGAAAGCCCAAGAGGTCAGAGCTAGAAGCCTTACCCGCTTTCCGCCAGCTAGACTCTCCCGCCAAGAGACTTCTCCGAAAAGGGAGTTTCTTCCTGTGCGGTTGTCTTATAAGGAGTCCTGTTTCTTCCTTCTCATTGGTTATAAACTAACTACGTGGCTGTCTCGTCACAGTCTCTCTGTACAGACCTCCCAAGTTTTCTATGGTTGGTATTGAGATTAAGGGCGTGTGTCTCCAATGCTGGCTGTATCCTTGAACACACAGAGATCTACCTAGCTCTGCTTACCAAGTGCTGGGATTAAAGGCGTGCACCACCACCGCCCTGGCTTTCGCTATGGCTTGCTAATAGCTCTGACCCCTAGGCAACTTTATTTATTAACATACAAATAAAATCACATTTCAGTACAAATAGAATACCACTATAATGGTCAATAGCTAGGCAGGAGGTATAGGTGCGACTTGTGGGCAGAGAGAGAGGAAGTAGGTGATGATCTAGGTGCATGACACAGAAGAAGCAGAATGGGTGGTATGTGACAGAACGTTGATGAATAGAAATGGGTTAATTTAAGTTATAAGAGCTAGTGGGACAAGCCTAAGCTAAGCCCGAGCTTTCATAATTAATAATAAGTCTCTGTGTCATTATTTGGGAGCTGGCTGGCCAGACAGAAAAACAGTCGTTACACTAAGGGAATGTAGATTTTGAAAATCCCCCAAGGAGAAGCCAACGACGGTCAGAGCTCTCTCAGATTTTCCCATCCATGTTAGTTGGGATATAAAATACCAAGTGCAGAGTGAAACAGATAAAGAGGATAGTGGTTTTCTGTGTAGAAGTCGAAGCTTTCCACTCAGCACTCTAATATAAAGACCCTGAGAAGGGAGGTTGTGGGATGGCTCAGACAGCAAAAGCACTTCAGCCAACCCTGATGACCTGAGTTCAATTCCCGGGACGCACATGGGAGAAGGAGAGAACTGACCTCCACATGTGCTCTGTCACACACACACACACACAAACACACGTGCATGCATGCATGCATGCACACACACATACATATATGCTGATACACATACATATGTGTGTATACACACATGTGCATGCACACACATGTATGTACACAAATATGCACATGCATACCCATGTGCACGTATACACACATTCATACACATATACACACACACATAAACACAAATGCTTGCACATGTGCACTCAGACATGCACACACACACAAATGTATTCCTTGTTTAATTAAAGAAACAGGAGCTATTATACATATATATGCTGTATAGAGGCTTAAAATGAGTCTAAAAAGCGTGGTTTTAGGTCAAAGCAGTCACAATCACAGCAAGATGCGTCTGACTGGCCAGCTCTCTGCAGACGCATTTTCTCCTGCCGCGTCCCATCTCATCCTACCCCAGTTACTTGTACTAATTTAGTTTTCTTTCTTCTTGAAGACAGTCTAAAGGTTCTACAGGTTAAAGATGACGACAAACACAATTTCTCCATCCTTCTGCTTCGTGTTTTACTCTGCCACGACATTTGGACCTGTGACTCCTTTAATTAAAAGAATTCGGGAAGGGCGGTATTGTGTGCATTCTTGGGTTAATCTTGAGTTGGGCCGCAGGAAGCTTATTTGTCAACCAGCAGAGCTAAGCGCTTAGACATGGGGTGGACTGTCTTGGGCATCCCGCTAACTGCAGCCTCATCTGAAGTGGAGCAGAAGTCAGCTGGAGACATAGTCCAATGAGAAAACATTTCCCTACCACAAAGAGGCCCTAGATTTGATCCCAGCACGGGGGGTGGGCAAGTAAACGTGGAGTAGAAATACCACCCAGCTGAGCCCAGAGCCAGAGAATCATAAAATAGAACAAAAAAATTTAAAGCATTTTGTTTAGGATGGCATGTTATGTAGCAACAGACGACTAAGGCAAGGAAGTTGTATTTTCAGGTCCCTACTAGTCTGAAGTTATGAAACTAAATCGCTATTACAATTTCAATATAATATTTGGGGCACATTCTCACCCACTGTATGACAATCCCAGTGCCTTCATATTTTTCAGACATAATTTTCCTAAAAGTTGTTTGGAGTGAAGGATGCAGAAACCAGTCCGTCTGGCTACCACCTGGTACTAGCTGTTCGACCTCTGATACCTCTGCTCTGAACAGATGTTTGCTTCCTACCTTGACAGTAAGGGTAATGGCCTGGCCCCATGTCGGCTGTTGCTGAGTATGGTACCTGGGCTGAGCCCGTGGGTACCTCAGTCTGTGTCTGGTGACATCTCCACTGCCAAAGAGGCCACTGATTCTACTGCGGTGGATGCTCTACCTTCCAGGCCCATGGAGATTGTAGAAAGCAGGTCATTACTATAATAAGTGACATGCATGCCTATATTTTTATACTCAATTGGACTACAGACTAAAGCCATACTATTTGGATTCTTTTTTGGTTTTGGCATGAGGATTCAAAAGATAGAAATTAAAAACCCTGTGTGAGACTGGTTTGTGTTGAAATACTTGGGTACTGTGAGCCTGAGTAGCTTATCATAAAATGGGGCCTGGTTGGATGTGCTGCCAAATCAGACGTTACTTAGCATGAGGTTGTGATATAGTTGTTGGGCCAAAGGATGAGCAGAAGACAATGCCAGTAGAAGACAAATAGGACATGCTTACTAAAATTGTAAATATGGAGGGAAACAGATTTTAAACTATAATGTGCTGGTTAGGTAGGTAGTAGACTTGGTATTGTCTTTATTATTTTAGTGTTTGGGGATTGTTTTTGAAGAGTAGCATCCTATGTCTGCTTTCCTTTTGTCTATTTTTCTAAAAGGACAGTGTGTCTTCCTCCAAGATTAAAGTGGGAAATATTTGATGTATGGGGTAATTGATTGAAAATGAGAGGATACACACACACACACACACACACACACACACACACACACATTCAATGAGATGGAGAGATGGAAGAACACGTGGGAGTAACCAGATACATCCAGAAGTTTATTAAAATGCAGTTGTCCGCTAGGGTATTGGCAGGGCAGCTTGCTTCTTTTGTATTTGGTTTTGGAAGACGAGACAGAGAAAGTTCATCCACATTTCCTGCACATCAAGACACTGAGGGATTAATGAGAAGATGAAGGACTCTTACACCTGAAACAGAACCCTCTTTGATGTTATCCTTGGGGATGCTTAGAGAAATAAGAGCAGAAAAGCATCCTATGAATTTATTACTATTTCTTATGGCATCAGAGTGATTGATCATTGGTGGATCCTCTTGGACACTGGCTTGTTTTTTATTCTCATGGAAACATCTTTGAAAAATAGAAAAGTTGGAAAAAAAACTCACTCTTACCATTTTAACCAAAATAAAAATGTTGGGTTTCATGTTATTAAAGTTAAATACTAGTGTTAAAGAATTATTACTAAATATTTCTGAATGCATGTGGTTTGACCTCCTCTGAATTATGTTGGAGTTGATAACTTTCATAGAGGAGTATGAACAGACCTTTGCTTAGTCAGCCATTTTTCTTTACAGTGACCATTTGGTTAAATTCTTACATACAGATGTGAGAGAATTATATATTTTGGAGATGCATTGTAGGAGTCCATTTGACACTTGGAGTTCTTCCGAGCCAGCCAAAAGATGCTCTGATAACATTCAGATTTTGAGACTCTGTCAGACACACTGGCAAGAGGCCTACAACCAAGGAACGGATCTCATGAGCACGACCTGTCAGCCAATTTGGAAGAATTTGAATTTTTGTTGGAACAATGAAGCTGGGTTCTAAACCCTTTCACCACATGTTATAAATATTAACAATGAAGGTAATGTGGGTGGTGGGGACTTTTTTTGAAACAGGGATTTCAATCTTGGCTGACATGATAATAAAGTCATTCACTGGGAAACGGAGCAGGGGCAATTCTAATTTTACATTTTCCTTCTTTCTCTCAAAAGAAAAAGGAATGAGAAACATTGGCACAGTCATCGCATTTATGGAGGTGATATTAATGGATATAATGGGTCAGGCCAAATTACACAAGTATTTATAGTGCAAAAGTTTGAGGAGGCACAGTGCTGAGCAGTTAAGCAGGCCAGCTGTGGGGCCAGATTTCCTGGGCTTAAGCAATAGCTCTTCCACTTACAAGCTGTATAAACTTGAGGCACACAGGAGTGACGCACCTTGCTCAGTTCCCTCACCCTAACGTCTGCGAGAGTTAATCACAGCACTTAACTCGTGAAATGACCGTGAGGCTCCCTATTAGATCTGGATATAATATGTGTCGTGAAACCTTGAGGACTTGATAAATATAAAAAACTGTTTTCATTACCACTGAGCAAAAATTCCCGTGACTAAGTTTATTTACTCCAAGAAGAAAAAGAAGAATTTTATTTATTTTTGATAATGTTTGTGGTATCTCTTAGACATTAGGAAAGTTGGTGGAGACATTGAATTGCACAAGTTATACACTTGGCTTTTAAGAATTATCTCTCCCATGAAAACCCCACTTATTACTCTGGCTGTGTTAGCTCACCGTCTTGGTCCTTCTAGGCCAGTCTTTGCACAGATTCTGGCCTGGGTTACTTCATGTAGCTTTTTGGTTGGAGGAGATGCCCTAGAACCCTCTTCCTTTTATCACTGAACTGAAGCTTTTCCCTTGGCAACGAAGCCTGACGGACACCAGAAGCTCTAGTGGCTAAAGCTCACACCTCTTCTACCCTTGACTGTTAACAAAAGAATGTGGCACAGGAGATGGGCTGCCAGTCATAGTTACAAATATTGGAGGTGGGATGGAAAAGCCCACCTTCTAAAAGTCGACACAAGAGAAGGAAAGGGAGGATGAGAGACCTGGAGGGCGAAGAGGAATAAAGGACACACACACACACACACACACACACACACACACACACACACAGAGAGCACAGTAATCCCACCACTTTATATATTAATTTAAAAATCAATGAACTGAAGATGACCATGGACAGCATGCACTACGGACAGGCTAGACATCTGCCCATCACAGAAGCGAGTCTTCCCTGTGGGATCTAATTTGTACACTGCCTGCGAAGCACTAATCCTCTGTTGTCCAGAGGAAATGTAGGATGCCTCCCATATTCTCCCAGGACTGTTACTGTTTTTAGAGTGTGTTGTAGCATTTTGCTTTGCGGGAAAGGTATGGTGGACTCTAGTCAATGGATGCTTCCTATGCATAAGGAGGTTATTTTATTATCATTAAAGGGTAGTGGTGATTTATCTGAATTCTAGGGAAAAACGGTCTAGTGCAGTGGTTCTCAACCTGTGGGTCATGACCCTTGGGGTTACATATCAGATATAGCACATATTAGATATTTACATTGCAATTCAAAAGAGTAGATTCCACTTGGGAAGTAGCAATAAAATAATTTTGTGGCTTGGGGTCACCACAATGTGAGGAACTGCATTAAAGGGTCGCAGCATTAGGAAGGTTGAGAACCACTGCTCTAGTGGATAAAAGTGCTTACTGGAAGAACAAGAGCACTTGAGTGCAGATCCCAGCACCTACTTAAAAGCTAGGCATAGCCACGTGTGTCAATCAGCACTGGTGGGTGGAGCTTGGCAGGAGTTCGCTGGCAGCAATCCAAGCTGAAAATTTGGAGCTTCTGGGTCAATGAGAGACCAGAGACCCTGTCTTAAAATACAGGGTAGAGAGTGATAGAGGAAGAAGACATCCGATGTCCTCCTTTGACCTCGTGTGTGTGTGTGTGTGTGTGTGTGTGTGTGTGTGTGTGTGTGTGTACACATCCCACAACACTACAGAGTTGTCAAAAGTAGGAAAAGACTATCAGTTTAATTTGGGAAGTGTTTTTGTTTGTTTGTTTGTTTGTTTGTTTTTCAGTTTTCTGAGGCAGAGTTTTTCTGTGTAGCTTTGACTGTCCTGGAACTCTGTAGACCAGGCTGGTCTCTGCCTCCCAAGAGCTGGGATTAAAGGTGTGTGCCACCACTGCCCAGCTTTATTTGGGAAGATTTGTCTCTGGGCCTCTGATTTTCCCTCTTGTTCTCTTTGAGAACTAATTCTAGAAGCACATTTATCACCTTTGATTATGCTTCATATTAGCATCATGTGACATCGTACTCGCCACACCACTCCTAAGACACGAATCCCATGCACGTTGTCTTCCAGAGAAAAGAAGGATCTACTCTGCTCAAGAGTCTTGGGAATTACACTACTATAAGAAATTTGAGTAAATTATGAATAAATTCTAATAAATTACATTTCAAATGGGTCTCGTGGGGTATTTGATTCAGTACAGTCCCCAGAAGCTGATGGCTCTAGGCCAATTAAGAAAATGAACATTAGCATTGGATGTGAAGAGGTGTGCCAGGCCTGAGCTGTGACATGTCACCTTAGGGGTGCCACCATGCAAGCTCAGGCTGAGCCAGCCCGCACCTCTGTTTGATCTTGTTCACCTGCAGTATGGGTAGAGGGGATCAGGAACAGTCTTTTCCTTGTCTTCCACCCTCCATCCAGGGAGAACAGTTGTTACACCTTCCCATGAGGCTAGGCAATGCCCCACGTCTTCACAAACTGGCAGAGAGTGGGAAGAAAACAATTACATTGACTGAGGAACTATGGAGAGTAATCACTGAGATCCTGTGAGGTTTCCGAACTCAGCTCCAATTATGACGTCACTGGTGCACGAGCAGGGTGGCCTGGGACTTACGCTGTAGTTTTCTTGGCATCAGTCCTAGTCCATCAAAAACAGAAGAAGAGTTTTCTTTCTTACATCTCAAATTCTTGGCGAATATCCAGAGACATACACCATCCAAAACTCGTCACTCTGCCTGAATTCTGTCTTATTCCGGTGGGGAAACAAGGCTGGAAATGTCACATGGCTTCAGAGAAGTGACAAAAGATATGTGGGACACGGCTAATACTCAAACTCATCCTCATCACATACCATTTGCTCCTCAACATTTGAATCTGGATTATGAAAACTGTAATTTTTGAAGGAATAACTGCATTACCATGGTAGTTAGGATCTAGTGAGTAAAAAGGTTTTCTTTAGATGCATCCCATTTGTTCCAATAAAAGCTAAAGAAAACCATCCATTAGTTTGGTTTTTCCTGTCTGACTTCATTCATTGAGAAATATCTTTACAGAAAACCCAAATGCTTTTGAAGAACCAGTTTGAACCAAGTAATGCTTTTCCAAACTGGGGTGAAAGTGCCAAAGTAAACAGAAGCTTGGAGTGTCAACCTGTGCTAACAGGAGCTGCCCTCCGCTTTACCTGAAGGAGTAGCTGCAAGGGCTTGAGAGCCAGCCCGTCAAAGGCCCACGGCCCTCCAACCTGCTGTCTCAGAAGCCACTGACAAGGTGATCTCATCCCACAGTGGAGACCTTCCCCTCAGTAGAAAATGGAAAGACGAGCTACCTCATAAATTCCTGGATACCTTCACTCCCCTTGAAGTCACAAGTTCTTTGTTTTGGTTTTCCATATTTGAACCCTGGGTAAAGCATATCAAAGTGATTTGCCCTGCCAAAAGTTTGTGCACTTAGCAACTGGCGCTGGGTCAAAATGCCTACAGAGAAGAGGAAGAGAAAGGCTTCTGGGTTTCTTAGTCTTATTGTCTCCCCTGAGATGTTTCCAGTGGCCTGAAAGGAGCGCTGTGCCCAGGAACTGATTAAACTTCCATTAAAAATGAGAAATGGTTCCATTAACATCAAGTGCAGTATCCATGGTAATGGGCATCACTTATCACAAAAGTTAGACCTGGGCGTAACTGGTCCAGCCTTCAGACCCTTTTTCCTGGCAAAGGGAGAGTTGGTCCTATGTCACCATTGTTTAGTCTGCTTGACTTTTCAAGTACGATTCAGGGAGGGTGTGTCTCAATCTGGGCGTGTGTGCGGGGGTGATTCTCTCCACTGACAGAATCTTGGGAACCCGGTTTTGCTAATAAGTTGGAGATCTCTTTGGGTTGGGCTCACCCCATTATTTTGGTGCAGCCCTGGTCCCCCTGTGCTTTGTGGTCTTGGGAAATGACTCAGTTTTCCAGTTTCTCTGCATCTGCAGAGGGGAATTATATCATCATTAAAATGTTGTTTAAACACGGAATTGCTAGGGCCGTAGGGAAAGTTCAAGCCATCTCCTCTGTGACTAGTCACATGTGACTCCATCATTGCTACAGAAAATGCTAGTTTTTCCAAAAACTAAAAGAAAGTGTTTGTGGATATTGAAGTAGGTTAGCTTTGTTGTGGACACATTCCCCGGGGCCAGACCATGGGGAACAATCTAGACTTCACAACCTACAGTGGATGCTGAGCTGAATGGTGGAAACAGTGGAAGCCCTTGAGAAATTTGGAAGAACCAGCATCAGGCTCAGGGAGCAATCAGATCGCTTCCCTGCCAAGACAATGGTGTCCCGGGGCCTTGGAACATCTGTTGAGGGCTCCCTTCTTTAGTGCCCTGTAGTGGGTAGCTGTTCGAGCTTTGACCTGGAAGTACTATCCCCACTGAGGCTTCTGGTAACTGTCACGGCTACCTATGACCTGCCCCTGAGGCGGGGCAGAGATGGGAGCCCTTAAGACCCGAGATCCGGATGTGCTGGCTCTCTTGGTTCCTGGTGATCCTGGACGCTGGAGGTAATTCTCCAGAAAACACTGCTGGACAGCACTTCCCCTCTCCCAGATCCTGTAACCTATCCCTTTACTTGTTGTAAGTTACCCCAAAATAAACCTCCCTTTTAGGTATGTGGGAGTTGCCTTAATAAATCCCCCAATAGTGCCCTCACCTTCATTCATGGCCTCAAGTGAGAGCATTTACAGACGACAGTGAACAGTGCCTTTAAATTGAGGGACTTGTCTTCCAACTGCTGACTTCCAGCTGTCTGGGGTAGAAAGGACAACTGGGGAGTATTTTCTTTCTCCTGAAGAAGGTGTTGAGGAGAGTTCATTCTATTAAAGCAGTTCAAATGTCATGATACATAAGTAAAATAATAAGCAACATCTGGCAGCTTATTCTGTCTTTACTTTTGCCCTTGTACCTATTTTGTAGGTAAACCAAGGCTTGATGAATATAAGTAGCTTGGTCAAGGCCACATTGGAAGGAGGAAGGGAATGAGAGCTAAGAATAGGGATATGTGTGTACGGAACTGCCATAATGAAACCTGTTATTTTGTATACTCACTAAAAACTTTAATAAAAAATATTAAATCGGTGGTTGGTCCTCCAGATCTACCAACAAACTTAGTCATTTTACATATCATTAATCTATAATAGGTCCTCTGGATTTTTTACTGTAAAGAACAAGATGCATGGTTTGCAATGGGGTAGAACTGTGTTTACATTTATGTAGTGGGGCTTCTGTAAGCATGGGTTTAGTATTGGTGGTTCTAGTTAGGCCAATAATCACTCTTTGAGGGCCCATACGCCGGACACCGGGAATGGCCCCAATATTTTGTAACTTCACAGCCCACTCCGTGACATTCTTCCTCCAGCAAGCCACACCTCTTAACTCTCTCCAAACAGCTACCACCTGGAAATGTATTAAAATGCCCGAGACTTATGGGGGATATCTCCTTCAAGCCACCACACTTGCCTTTAGAGATGAAAGAGACAGTTTCCAGTTCCCAGGCATCTGGCATTCCAGAGCTCTCTGTTCTCCTTGGACAAACTAGTGTGTTTGAAGATGACCACACAAGCGACCTGGGACCAGTCCCTTCTCTTGTGCAAATGCAGTTGGAATTTCTTTCCTTGAGGATTTAAATCTGTGAGGTCATAGTTTTTGCTACTGTTGCTTATCATATCTCTGTGTCTATCTACCTACCTGCCAGGGGAGCCATTATAAAGAAAGGGTATCTGGGACAGTGCCTTAGATGGTTGGGGTGGCTATGACAAATGTCATGTGAGCAGCAGAAATTTACTTTTTACTTATGTGGATGTTGTTAAGTCCGAGATCAATGGCTCTGGGGTGGACCTGCTTCCCAGATGTTTTCATTATTCCTTGACTTGTTAGAAAGGAGGGGTGATCTCACTGGGGCCCCTTGATAGTGGTACTAATCTCATTCCCGAGGTCCCCAACCCCCACATCCCAATCACCTTCTAAAGCCATCACCTCCTAATCCCTCTGATGGCAAACATTCCAGATACTGCAGAGAGACACCCTTAAGCCTCTGGACCAGTATCCTTTCTGATTTAAGTCAATTCAAATTGGGCTTTCTGACCTTTTCCACCCTCAATTTCTTCAGTGGAGTTGATGGTAACAGATTTTGGTCTTTTTAGAGTGAGATTTATTGAGGAAAGTGAATCTGAGTAACCAGAAAGCCATAGGGCCACAGGGCAAGTTTTTTTCTAATATACTTTAAAAAAAGAAACACTTATTTCTTTCTTTATTAACAGGAAAATGTTATATCTGCAATTTCACTGTTTCCTAAAATTGTGGTGCCGTCCACTGACTACACTGCCCCTTTGTCTCTGGGCCCTCAGTACTCCAGGTAGAAACCACACATTTTCTCCTCTAGACTCCCAGGATAATTGTGTGAGCGTGTGAGCGCTCACAGATGTGCTCTACCGCTTACACACACCCCATTTGTCTCTGTCCGACAAGGTGATGA